>JAKSZP010014648.1:0-145414 GCA_022478985.1 Massospora cicadina | reverse complement strand
TATTGTTCTGATTGGTTGGTTTGGTGAATATCTATAATATCCTCCTAAATTTGTCCGTGGTTAATGGCAGATTCCGCGTGTGCCACCGCTTCAGCCACTACTCTCATGCGGGATTTTTGTGCTGCTTTATGCTGTTTACTTGTAACTGGGTCCACAATGGAGTATAGTTCATCTTCACCCCAGCGGAATGGGTGGTAGCCATCAGTCATTTTGGTGAAGTTTTCATTATCTTTGTTTATAGCTTCAACAAAAATCATTTTCCATTAAGCCCTCTTTTACAGGGCATGCACGTTCCTTGTGGCCCAGTGAGCCACAGTGGTTGCAAATGAGTGGTGCGCGTTCCAGTGTAACTCAGAATGCGGCTGACTGGCCCCCATCTGCAAAGTGAAATTTGGCTGCATGGGGAATTCTGGATAAATCCTCTTCCACTTCTGGGAAGGGGTTGATTACAGCGATAGCTTTGCCCATGCACAGGTTGGGCATTAAGCGAAATTGCTGTAATTCAAGTTGTTGGATTTCCCCGTAGGCCACAAGACCTTTGCGGAGCTCCTCCTCGATTACCTTATGAGGAAGGTTGGTGGGGAGTGAGTCAAAGGAGATGAACAAAGTTTTGCTTTGTTCCATCTGGTGCATGTGGTGTGCACATTTTTTTACCCTTGGGGAGGGCAATTTCCACACAGACTTTTGCTGCGGCATCGGCTTCATTGGCTGTTTCAAAACCAATATCAATCCAGACGTGGCTCATGTTGTTGGTGGCTACATATACTGCATGAGGGAAAAGTGAGGGCTGTGCCTCACATGTTTTCTCCCACAGGGTCGGTGACTCATCCCCAAGGAAGAGTCTGATCCCATGTTCCACCTTTGATAAGGGTTGGTTGAACTGAATATAAATATATTGCGCATGCTTTACAGTGAATACCATAAACCCAGACGGTGTCTGAGTTTGCGATTTCTTTGCAGATTGGGTCCCTGTCCCCATCCAGGGCGTTTCTTGCCCTTAGTTGCACCATTAAGTGCACCGTTCGCCACGACGCTCTCCCATGTTGTATTATTTTTAATGATAGAGTCGCCCATCTTTCTTGTGTGTGATTATCCAAATTTTCTGTTTGAATCGAATTGTAATAACTAAAGTGATTATTACAAGAAAGAAAAGCCATGGTTAAAAAGGGTTAGTTTTTGCAAAATTTTTTGATAAGGGCTTCCTTAATGGCTGCATACAAGGTACATGTCTTGAAACAAGGCATCATAATTTCTTGGGCCTTGCCATCCAAAAAGTTTTGTATATTCTGTCATCTTTGCCTGTTGGTAGCTGGCTCAATTGCGCCCTCATATACAAAGAGGTACGACTGAATTGTCTCAGACCCAGGGATGTCCTTAAAGTTAGTTTGAAAATTCTGAAGAGTTCAGAGAAGACAGGAACGGCCAGAGAAAGTGGGCGTTCTGAGTCATTGGGCCCCATGGTGCCTATATTAGTATGCAGGATAACCCTATCAGACTGATGGCGGATCTCATCCATGCCATCCTAAATGGTGGCCTAGAATTCATTGACATGCTTAATGAGGACCTTAGAATCGAAAAGCTGTTTTAGACTCTTGATCTCTTTGGACTGTTGGGCCAATAGTTCATAGAGAGCATCTTGTTTAGCTTCAATTGTTTAAAGTTGGGTAATCAACTGCACAATATGGCAATCTGCTTGGATTTGCGAGGGGACCAGATTGGCGCAGGTACCAGTAATCTTTGCATAGTGGTTGTACAAGGAGTGGAAGGTCAGATCAACGTCCAGATGTTTTCCCTCAATAGTAATCTCAGCTCCTCAGGCCTCCAGTAACAGTTGTCTTTTGAGAGCCTTAAGTCAGGATTTATAGTCATCATTGAAAAAAGATCCAGCAGATGAGGAGGCGCATGAGGACCTTAGGAACCTCCAGCCCTATTAAGCTTGCTCTCCATCTCTCCCATTGGGTCCTGTTTCGTTGTGGGCCTCATGTTGCACTGTTGCTTCTGGAGTTGGCATCATCGCAATTCATTCACTAAGCCACTGGATACAGCTGACAAACCAATGCGTTGAGAATCAGTCACTTGGCGAACTTCAGAGCTTGGTTGAAGAGGGTGGATAAAGTACGCTCCACTCTTTGGTCCATGTCAGTTTAATTGGACAGTCCGTGGGGCGAAAATATTGCAACTATTAGATGACTATAATGCCATTTTGCGAAAGGTGGCGTTGAATTTCATTAATCTCCTAATGGGTACTCAAAATTGGCCTCCCAATTATCTCAACTAAAATTAGAAGTGGCGTCATATATCTAAAGGAGCTGAGAATAAATATAGTGTGTTATCCTAATTGTCGCAAACATGTCCATGTGGTGGAAGGCGTTAAACTGCATGTTTGGTATAAGGCAGGATGCACAAATCGTTTGAGGTATGTTCTGTTTGGGTCGCTTTTATATCACTGCTCAAAAAGCTTTGCTAAGGATTCTATTTGGCAAATTTGAATAGTCCAGGTAGAGCTGCTATGACTACTTCTCCCACCAGGGTTAAAACTTCGCCTAGAAGCTCTTGATTTTTCTGGGAAACATCAGGAGCCTGAATTTGATAAGTGGATTCAGCAGATACAAAGATACTTAAATTCATGGTTGTGCAGAACTCAGATTCTTGCTGTTGAGGCAGCGTCACATCTTGATTATTGATAGCAACCAATCAGGCCTACTCATATTCTCCTCCATATTAGGAGGGCTGTCTTCGCTAAAGTTGTTAATATAGAAGGTAAGTTTCACCAAGAGTCTTAAAAGGACCTGGAAGAAAGCACCAGCTTGTAGGACTTTGTAATCTTCTCTGAAGGTTAGGGCTCTCAAAGGCTGTTTGAAATTTGGTCAAATGCAGTTCCAGCGGAATCTCTTAGGGACTAAGTTCCCTAATGCAGTCTCTCAACGAAGATTTGTTGTTGAGGCTACACAGTTCACTTAAAACAGGCAAAATAATCACTAGTGATTTTTTAGGAAAAATGAAAGTAATTTTATTAATCAAAATTTGTAGATATTTATAGGTCGCCAAGATATTTGGGTTCACCAAGGGGAACTTGGCGTGATAATTAAGAACGATTAGGGTAAGGAGACCATTTTGGAAACGTGGCAGGTGGCATAGGCTATCTTTGAATCTTAATCTCTTAATCCAGGGCAGCCAATACTGGGGACTTCTAGATGGCAAGATTCACCAGCTGACTCTGTGCTTTTGTTAGTAGAATCAGCGGATCCTTCCAGAATTTGAGTTTCCCTTCGCCCATTTATAATTTCATTGTTTGTTCCAGTCTCAATGATCATTAGATCAGTAGAGCTTCTATGGCCAAGTTGTGACTCCAGTCATGTTAGAATTCCACTCAGGTCCATCCAATTCTCATGATTTCTAACAACACAACATTAAAAGTGATCACAAGCATTAAACAATAATGAACATAAACAGAGATATAGAAACTAGTACACTAGGGGAATTCATTGAACTGAGGTCCCATTTGTTACATTTTCTAACCTGCAATGTAGAAAGAGATAGAAACCCAATTACTACACTGATAGCACACACATGCACATGTATATAACATAAGACAGTACATTTAACATTAAGCACTGCTTGTACTTTACAGAACATATAAAATATCCATTAATGCAATAAAGCACAATATATCCACACATGGTGAAGGCTCAGATGCAAATTAACACAAGGTTCATATAATTTTCAGCCCTAATGTAATTTGGAAGTTAGAATATATATAAGTTATAAGACTAATGGCAACATGAATTATTGGTTAATAAATTCAGTTTTCATTGTATAACCTACATCTGTATTTCATGCAGTCTTCTAAGATAAAAAATTATTTTAACAAAAAAAACCTATATACTCGGCAATAGTGTGTTCTTAGTCACTTACAGCTTACACTTAGAACCAATCAAATATAAGCTTTAATTTGTTCTTGCGCAAAATTCTATAAGTCAGTCAAAATATGATGCTGATTTTAAAAAAAAGGTTTAGTGATTCTTCATAATTTTCATAAAATATTTTAAACTTTTTAGTGCTTTTTTAAACAACTTTTTCATACTTTACTAGTGCATTTTTTAAAACAGTTCTTTTAGCCCTTTTTTATTTCAGATTTTCATTTGTAATGAAAGAGTCTTATTTCATTTACATAAAAATATGAGTTGGCTAACAAAAAATGCCATGCATATAAAGAAAAACCATTTGCATGAAATGCAAGAGTCAAAAGAAAAATATACAAGAAAATATTAGAAAACAGTAGGTAGTGAGCACAGCAATTACTACATGCCCTAGTTATTATACTAAAATTTACTGAAATATTTAATAAAGATAATATTTTATAATTTCTCAGTCTGTGGAGAAAACACTATACTGAGAGCAGTTTCTTTTCAAACTTTAAGTGTTTTATAGTTTATGTGAAGTAAGATTCATAAAAAAAGGTAAAATTGACATATTATATCTGAGAAATTATTTTTTCTGATATTAAAAAAAATTAAGCATTTTGTTGTGTTATTTGTCAGACGCCTAATATGAGGGTCCTGGAAAATTCACAGGGCTTCAAAGCTGCTTTTCCTATGGAATGGCTCTAGTAAATAAATTAACCTACACTTGAGATCTAGGTTTTATTTTAATTTAAACTTAATCCTATTAAGACTATTAGCTGTTATTTGATATCAGAAGACAAAGTACAAAGGTCTGTTAATGTTTGGTAATATTTAAATGCTTTTTAGGGGGTTTAACATATATTTGGGTAATTGAAGGCCATTGAAACAAAATCTTTCAATAACTGGGCCTCAGAGCGCTGGCTTTGAGGCTGCAAACCACTCTTGGCAAACTTATATAAGGTCAGGTCTGATTTTGAAAGTCTCAATTTGACTTCCAACTATTGAAAAGTATTATCTTGTTAAGTGGATTGAGGTTTACTCAATTGTCAGAACCAACTGAATGTTGGTCAAGTCAAACTTTTCTCAAATCCTGAAATCATTAATTTTAAGTTAATACTAAAAACTATATTACTGTTCAGATACTGGACTAATCTTTACAAAATTAGGTTGGGATCACCATGAAATCATACTATTTTATTAAAAGAAAGTTCATTCTAAACTTTCTTCTTGGTGCAATCACTAGTTACAACTGATTTGATCCAAGACTAGGTAAGTGTAAGTCTTGGGGAACGTCCTTTGGCTCTTGACCGGGTCATTTTCCCATTACCAAATAAAAACACTGAAGAGGATGGCAGTACCTCTCATCACTCAGGGCGACCTCGCTCACGTAGTAGATGAGCGATGGGTAACATCTCATCCACTCTGGATCCTACCCCCAATACCCACACTTACCTCAGCAGAACTGTTGCGGGGAATTAGAGAATTCTGCGCCAAAATTACCAAACTGAAATTGGCTGGATCTAATTCAGCCAGCAATCTGGCTGATGCCCAAAATTTAAATGGCTGTAAAAGCATGAAGAATGAGATATCATCTTGATCGCCTGACAGTTCCAATTCTATCTCCAAACCAATTAAACAAATATCAGGCGCTATCGATGGGGGGTTTGAAGCCAGCAGATAGTAATTTGGGCATTGCGCCTGATGTGCTGCTGTTGACTGAACAATGGATAAATGACCAAGCATGGGTGGGTTGCCATCCTGAACCTGTTCCTAACCAAATGGACCCACCCCTATAAGGGATGGCCTTGAGGGGATTCCCAACGCCCATCAGGCCAAACGCTGTTGTGCTAATCGTCAGAAATGTAGTTGAGCCCTGGTTTGAACATTTGAGGTCAAACTAACAGAGACTCAGCCCACCGCCAAATTTTGCAATGTCAGTTCCCAAAGAATAAACCCCCCATTCCTAAACAATTTGCCAGTTAGGTCAAATTTGTGGGCCCTGACCCCATCCTGTCACTACCCAATTG
This sequence comes from Massospora cicadina, assembly GCA_022478985.1. Classification (NCBI taxonomy): domain Eukaryota; kingdom Fungi; phylum Entomophthoromycota; class Entomophthoromycetes; order Entomophthorales; family Entomophthoraceae; genus Massospora; species Massospora cicadina. The sequence goes on along the minus strand of JAKSZP010014648.1, from coordinate 139,482 downwards.
ACCACTATTTAATCAGTTGCATGGCACTGAGAAAATTGTTGGTCATTTTCTTACTTTCCTTTCCCAATAAATTTTTGCCAAAAAAATCAAATTTTCTTTATTTTCCATTCTGACCGCATCCCAGATGGCATTTCCCTGGTGGTCCATCACCCCGCACTCTGGGTGGGCTTTACCAATTCTTTTGGTCACCATGGCTCCCTCTATCATCAATTGGGCCCAGTGAGTCTGACACTTTTGGTCTTACAACCCCGCTCTTATGAATTTCTGACAACAATACATGGGGATTTTATGGCCCTATGTACAACAATGGATAGAGAGAATCCATCTCCCTATCGCCCCCAATGAGTTGGCCTCTCAAACCAAGAATCTCGTCAAGACTGTCCCAGTAATCCCACCTCCTGCAGTTAGAACCACTGAGTTGGGAATGGGTTCAGTGTGGTTTGCCGTTGGGATACTCCTTACCCTGTTGTTACACCACCACTTTGTGGTATCACATTTCCTAGCTCCATATCAAGTCATATGGTCAGCAATGCCTCTGGCATTCTGGCTTGCTTTTTGGGTGTTCACACATCCCAACTGGCAGGCCGGTCTAAACTTCTTCTGCCATTTCCATGACATAATCGACCAACCATTACTTCCAGCCACTTCCGCCTTGGTTTTCAAATTGGGCGCCACAGTGGTTACCCTCTACCAGATGAACATACAATCAGTTGTGTGTTGTTTGTTGTTCGTTTGGTCACTTTCTGACTTTGGGAGAAGCATCCGCTCTATTTTGGGAAACTTTCTTCAAGCCACCCAAGATGTGCAGACTGCATCTTCTCTTACTTCCTCTGGCCCAAGAAAAGGATCAAGTATCCCCTCCCAAGAGATCACCAATCAGGTTCTCGACGCTCTCACCAAAGTACAAATGTGGACAACAATCGCACTCAGTAACACTTCTGCGATATCTCATGCCCAACAAGGTCTCACGTTGTTAGACGCTGTGGACAGAGATGCCCGCCGTTGGGTGAGAAGCCTTTTGCATTCTTCCTCACAAGAAGGAGACTCCATTCCCCTGGTGGCTGTTGTATCAGCCGCTTTAAAACCCCATGTGTCCCAATCAGACCACTTATTCAGACTACTCCTAACCATGGCTGAAGCCCCTAGTTTGGCTTCTCTGATTTCTACCTTTCATGAGCTGGCTTCCACGTCAGGCCTATCTATTGATATGCTTCAGGCAGTCTTTAGAGCAAGCTTGGATTTGGTTTCCGCTCATCACGTGGCCTGGTCTACCATCCAGGAATCAGTAAATCAAATATGTGCCACCACAACTACTATCAAAGCGTTACCTCACCACGTTTCCCCATATCAGAAGGGGAACTTTATGATAGAATTTCCTAACAAAGATGTAGATGGTGCGCCCAATACCAGAATAGCAGTTGAAGTGGGTCCTAACCCTGCCATAACCCCCAAGTCTGAGTTGGCATTTCCAGAGTTAACTATGAATGATTCTGTTCAAGCCCAGACAGAAGAAATGATTTCTCCCACACTTGTACTTCCAATTTTCGCCCCAGCTAAGAACCCTGACCCTGGTTCCAACATACCCATTATTTCTTCAGTCATCCATGAGTCAGTCAAATCTCCCAATAAACAGAATTCTGCTTATTTCCTTGTCCCTATGAAAATCAGTATCAGTCCACATCATGTCTCCTTCGAAGCTCTGGTGGATACCGGAGCAGCGGGGAACTTCATGAGCGTTGAGTTGGCACAGCAATTAAAATTGGAAATGGATGTGGGTTCCTCAGTAATGGTGGCCTCTTCTGCTTACCAGTCTTCATATGTCATTCTCCAGCCAATACACTTCTCAATCCACCAATATAACTTCTGCAATCATTTTTTGGCCATGCCAAACTTGGTATTCCCAGTGATCTTGGGTGTGGGATGGTGGCGTTGACAACATGTGAAGATTCATTTAGAGTCTAATACATTGTCATTTACCAATGATGATTCAGAGGGAGAGTTCCCTTTGATCAACACCCTCAAAAAATACAAGGGACCAGCTCTATCACTACCTTAGTTACTTCCGCGGGCATTCTGGCTGATTTTCCCAAAAGCTTAATGCAATATCAGGGAATCTTTGACATGGAAAAAGTGGACTGACTGCCAAAACATACTAGGTACAATTGTGGATTTTGGACAACCGTGGAATTGGTGAACATTAACTGCCCGTTGTATCCTCATACAGCGGAGGAAGAGGTTGCACTCAATACCTGGTTGGACGATATGTTAAAAAAAGGTTGGTTGTTCAAAGAAACCTCCCCCATCGCCTCCCCTATTGTCTTTGCAAGAAAATCAGATGGATCACTCTGTCCTTGCATAGATTATGGTCACCTGAACAAAATAACAGTTACAGATCCCTACCCATTGCCTTTAGAGCAGACAATCAGTCAGGCAATTGCCAAATCCCGTGTGTTTTTGAAACTGGATCTGGTGAACGCTTTCAACCAAATTTGGGTGATGGAAGGACAGGAATGGTTGACCACAATCTGAATGAGGCGAGGCATTTTCAATTTTGCATAATGCCCTTTGGGTTGAAAAATGCTCCCGCTACATTTCAATGAATGATTGACAACGCGTTAGGGGATCTCCGGTTCTCTTGTGCTATTGCATACATCAATGATATCCTAGTTCATTCCCCAACTCCCAAACAACATGCTATCAACTTGGAAGCAGTGGTGGTCAATTTTGCATAAAGCAGGGCTGTTCCTCAAAGCTTCCAAGTGCGAGTTTTATAAGGAGAGAGGTCACATTTCTCAGAAACCTGGTTCTCAAAGAAGGTGTCACTATCCCTCCCAACAAATTAGATGTGATCCAAGAATGGCCAACTCTGACTACACAGAAGCAACTTCGGAGTTTCTTGGGAACTATCATTTTTTTGAAGAAATTTTCCCCTACACTTTCCCAGTTGGCCGCTCCGCTCCATCCCCTCACTGGAAAAAATGTACCATTTTGTTGGACCCCAAAATGCCAGCAGGCGTTCAAATCAATCAAGGAGGTGTTCATGTCTCCTCCCATTTTGAAACATGCCAATCCCACCAAACTGTATATCATCACATGTGATGCTTCATCAGTAGCAGTGGGCGCGGTGCTGCTTCAGGACCACGATGGTCTTGAACATCCGGTCATTTATTTTTCCTAAAAATTCACTACTATGGAGCAATGTTGGGCCATTTATGATAAGGAACTGGCGGCTGTTGCATGGGCTTTAACTCATTGGCGATACCTGTTACAGGGTGCTTGTCATGAGCTAACGGTTCACATGGATCACCAGGCTCTCTTGTATTTCCGCAAACCCCAAAAATTAGCACTAGCAGGCCCAAACCTATCAGGACCTGTGCAGTTTCAACTTCAAATATGAATTTGTCAAAGGTGCGCTCAATGTCCTTCCTGACTTCCTAAGCTGTAGCCCTGCTCACTGTCCCTTGGAACCTGAAGAAGTGGATCTCATTACCATGATCCCTGCCACTCAGATTCTGTCAATTATTCCCTCTGTTGTTTCCTCTGCCATGTTGTCTCCTGACGATCTGTTATTAGCCCAGGTGTTAGCCAGTCAAATGTCCTGCTCTGAGGGTGTGGAGTTGATCGAGAAGTTGACTCACTCAAGTCACAAACACTCCCTATACTCCTTAGAAGAGGGGCTCATTTACTTCTATTCTTGTGTGTGGGTTCCCCCTCCTTCCGCCTGAAAGTATTCCGTGCACATCATGATCCCCCCACGGTTGGACATCCTGGTAACAAGAAATGCATCAATCTGATCAAGCGAACCTTCAATTGGGCAGGACTGACCAAAGAGGTTCCAGATTGGATCACCAATTGTGTTACTTGTGCTAGGGCCAAGTCATATTACTCTGGTAAGAATGGCCTCCTACACTCTTTACAGCAGGCGGAAAATCTGTGGACCTCAGTGTCTGTAGATCCTACCATTGATCTCCCCTGTTCTAATGGGTTCACAGTGGTGATGGTAATGGTGGATCGCTTTACAAATGTCGGACATTCACCTTCTTAACTTAGGAGAAAGAATGTTGGAAGTATGAGTGCTCTCAAATCTGCTACCATGATTGGCTCATCTCTCGCCCAATATTCAAATAATATTGTGGTTATCAACAATATTAGTACCAATGGTGAAAATACCTTGGCGGATTCTCGGTGGAATTCTAACTATCAGAAAAATATGGATTATAACCAAAATTGGCATAATAAGTAAGAACTGATAATAGGAATTCTCTGACTTCTCAGCCAAATTTGAGGTGTTTGTTACCACATGAATCTGACCACCTCTGAGGTGAGAATTTTACTCAAAGATGATAGGTTGCAAATTAACCAATCATTACCACATGAGTCTGACCACTGCTGAGGTGAGAAGATTTTACTTGACAATGATAGGGTAAAAATTAATAAATCATTACCACACAAATCTGACCACCTCCGAGGTGTAAAGATTTTACTCAACAATGATAAGGTGCATATTAACCAATCATTACCACATGAGTCTGACCACTGCTGAGGTGAGAAGATATTACTCACTGGTGATTGGATACAATTAATCAAATTGTTACCACATGAGTCAGTTTTTCCTCAAAAATTTTATCTTTAATCTGATAGGCCAAAAACATATATTCCTTAATTTGGATGACTCAGCTTTAAATACTTTAGCCTTGAAAACCCATGGTCTCAAAATTTGAGCATGTTTAAATAGAAAATACTAGTATTGAGAAAAGGACTTTTTCTTGGTTTTGCCCGGCATAAACAATAAAAAACACAAAAACTTTAACAAAGCATTATTTATTACTTTTAATTAAAGAGTAAATTACTCACTTTAACAAAATTTATGGCATCCGTTGGTGGATCCCACAAACTGGTGCTCACTACAGAGGGATACCCTGAATACTTCAATAAAGTATTAAAGCAATGGAGGCTGTAAACGTGAGCAGCTCTCCTGAATCACGATTAGTTGCCCTCAAGAAGCAACTAGCCAGCTCTTTCTCCCGTCTTAAAAAGCTAGAGCAGTTGCCATTTAAATTACCTATAAAGGACAGATATACCTTGGGTGAAGGGAGCATTGCCTCCTTTTTGTACGTTTATGAAGCTGCGATGGATGGCGCCACTGCTAAACATAAAGTTCAGTACATTCTTCCCTGTTTAAGCTGCAAAGCCCAAGAGTTGATCATTCCTCACCTGGATCCTCAGCACACCTGGCCAGATGTTAAGAAGGCCCTCTTGGCTGAATTCAGATCCAAGCAGAGCTTATACAGGGAGAAACAGGCTTTCATGCGCCTTACCATGTATGAGGGTGAAACCCTCATTAGTTTCGCTGAGCATTTTATCTCACTGCTCAAAGGCTGGCTACATCTAACCTGCTTACCCTTGATGATGCTATCGCCGCCATATTACCAGGGCTAGCGTCACAACCCTCTCTCGCCAGGCATATCATATCAGTGAAACGCCACTTTACAACCTTCCGTGATATAAAAGAGGCTTTGTTAGACGTTGCCCATGTTCCTTTAGGTGAGCTGCGGCCTATTGAACCGTTTGAAGTGAGGCCACCTATGCCTATCCTCTCTGCAAAATCTGCTTCTTTGGCACAATGTAAAATGGACATCTCTCATTTATGTAAAGCGGAGATCCCTACTGTGGGTTCTCTTTCAAATCAGCCAACAAGTGTGCGCCCTAAGGGTATATCCTCCAGAACTACTGGGGGTTGTGAAAATGCCAGTTAAAGCGAAGCTAAATACCCAACCCCTCGTGGCTGTCTCCCCTACTTCAATTGTAGCCTTGCCCATGGTTAAGAATACCACTGAAACTGACTCTGAGGGGGTTACAATAACGATGGGTACTACTTATTGGGAGCTCCCACGGAAGTGGAGGTCCCTAATTGACTAAACACCAAAGTAGTAGATGAAACTATCATACCTTAGGATACCTACCTCCACCAAGTTATAGGTTGTATGCCAATTATTGACACAGCCAGTGACGCTGATCAGCTCCTATCGAGCTTAATTCGCCCTTTACAGCGAGGGCATACCATGCAGTCTATTCTGGAGACTCACCCTGAGACCGCACGCAAATTAACCTCCACTTTTCATCTTAAGGAGGTATTAACACTATTGGCCAACTTTGGAAGCACACTTACCAAGGTTGAAGTAGTTGTTCACAAAGTCTGGGTGATAGCTATCTTGGATACAGATTCTCCAGTGAATGTAATTTCATCTCGGCTGATGAAAAAGATTAAATTGATGCCTGACTTGGATTGTATCAAGGAATTTGAAACTTTGGGCCCAAACAACACCCGAGATCTTGGCGCTTACTCCTCTCTTCCCATACGCGTTGGAAAGCTTACCCTATCAGCCCCCGCTGTGGCCTTAGATAATAACTCCTATGATATGCTCATAGGTACTCAGTTTATGATCGAATATGAAGGCATCATCAACATGAAGCAAGGGTTCCTATCTTTAATGAACTACGAAGTTCCATTAATCTTATCCAACAAAGAACCCATCAAGGATGAATACACCTTCCTGGTTGAATACCCCTCTTCCACTTTGTCTTTACATTATGCCAATTCTGGGAGAAACACTAAGAAATTGCCCAATTCAGTGGAGGCTAGTGATGGTATTCCATTCTATGCGACAGATGAGGTGGTGATTAATCTGGGTGAGCAACGAGTGGTTTACACGAAATCACGCTCCAAATCCCACGCCACTGCTTATTACACCTCTTAAGCATCGACAGAATTAGCCCTTTTGAGCCTCAGGTATTGCCTGGCGTTATAGACCCACCCTATCAGAGGCCTATTTCTCTACTGTTGGGAAATCTCACCAAAAAGGACATAATTGTAAGAAAGCACCAGGAGGTGGGCCAAGGGTTTCTACTCCCTGTGGAGGAAGTTGAACAAATCACTCTATTGGTTCGATGGCAGATTTAGGTCTGCACACAGATAACCTGGTATTTACCTTGCTGAACGTCCATATTTCAGATGAGCTGACCTCAGATGAGTTGGAGAAAGTGCAAACTCTTCTGGATGAGTATAGTGATATATTCTCGAAGTCAGACAATGATTATGGCCACATGAAGGGCTGGTGTCACTCCATCGATGTGGGTGATGCCCATCCCATTAGGTCAAAACCTTATCACAAGTCAAAGGTGGAGGAACAGCAAATGAGGACGGAACTCACGCAGTTATTAGACGCGTGGTTATACGTTCCTTCACAAAGCCCTTGGTCCTCCCCCTTCTGCTAATTAAGAAAAAAATGGAGGTTATTGGATAGTTATGGACTATCGCAGGTTAAATAATCTTATGAAAAAGGATAGCTATCCTATCCCACACATTGACGATGCCCTGGCCCAGCTCTCAGGCTCAAACTTTTTCTCTGCCATGGACTTGGCCAGTGGTTATTGGCAAGAGATCTATCTCCTCAAGATCTAGAGAAATACGCGTTGATATGCAGTAGAGGTCTTTTCCAACCCACGCAATTGCCTCAAGGGTTGTGTAATGCACCTGCCTCTTTCCAGCGTGCGATGGATCACATTTTGCAGGATCTCAAGTTAACCTGCGTTATCATCTACCTTGATGACATTACCGTATCCTCAAAGTCCTTTAATGAACACCTTGATCATTTAAAAGAGGTATTCCAACGCTTACGACGCTCAACTATCAAATTAAAGCCTTCAAAGTGTTTTCTTCTAAAAGAAAATAAACTTCCTCAAACATACAACATCTCGAGATGGAATCCAACCCATATAAGATAAGGTTGAAGCGATTGCCAGAATGCCACCCCCCAAAAAAACTTATGAGATATATAGGTATTTTTAGGGATGATGGGGTATTACCATCAGTTCATCCCTAAGTTTGCCCAACTCTGCGAGCCCCTTGTTCACTTACTAAAAAAGAATATCCCTTTTCAATGGGGCACTGAACAGAAGGCTGCTTTTGAAACAATGAAGTTGCTGCTACAAGAACGGCCTATCCTAAGGCATCCCGATTATGGAAAACCATTTCTCTTGTTTATAGACGCTTCAGATTACGCCGTTGGGGCCATCCTAGCCCAATTAGATGAAAAAGGGGTAGATCATCCTGTCTCATATTTTAGTAAAATGCTATCAAAGGCAGAATGCAACTATAGTGTTACCAAGAAGGAGTGTCTCGCCATTCTACTCGCAGTGAAGCATTACTGCCCTTTCTTGTATGGGACCTCTTTCACTGTGATCACATACCACGCATCTTTTAAATGGTTGCAAAACATGAAGGACCCTACGAGGTGCTTAGCTCGCTGGGCTCTAAAGCTCCAGCATTATGATATGAAGATTGAACACTGCGCTGGAACCCACCACATGAATATTGATGGGTTAACTCGGCTGCCCATCCTCCACCTAGTTAACAGTGAAGCGGAGCAGCTGTATGATCTTCTAATGACCCCAAACGACTGGGAAGATGAGGATGAGCCTGTACAGAGGATGTTGGCCTGGCACTCCCATAACACTAAAGTGGATAGCGGGAAGTTGTACAAGCAAGTAGGGGCGAAGTGGTTGCCTTACCTATGACCCTTGGAACGTGTACCTGTCATCCTGGAAGCTCATTCAATTTTAGGCCATGGAGTAAAGAAAACCTCTGAGTGGATAAAGGATCGATATTTTTGGGAGGGAATCATGGACGCCATTGTTGAAGTCTTGGATGCTTGCCTTGCATGTAAGAAGCAGTCTTGATTCAAGACTAGATACCAATATCAGCTGACCACCCCACAATAGCCATTCCATACCATGAGCTTGGATGTAGTAGGGCCGCTTCCTCAAACCAAAGGTGGAAACAGATATATTTTGGTAGGCATTGCCCACTTCACGAAGTGGGTCTAAGCTGTGGCGTTGCCAGCCCAAACTGCTAAGTCCACTGCCAACTTTCTTCACCAAAATATTTTCACTAGACATGGGTGCCCTCAAGTGCTACTCTGTGATAACAGGAAAATTTTACATCCAGAGTAGTCAAAATTTTGGCTGCTTCCATGGGAGCCCAGCAACTATTCTCAGCTCCATATAACCCATCAACCAATGGTACAGTGGAGCGCGCAAATGGTAATTTGGTTTCTACCTTACGGAAAATGGCTTCATCTGATCCCCTTCATTGGGATCATTATCTCCCTAGCGCTCTTATGGCCTACCAAATTAGCTATCATCGGATTTTGAAAATGTCCCCTTTCTGAGTTTTGTATGTCAGGGAACCGGGCATACCTGCTCTCCTAGCTAAGGACGTCTTCTCTAGAGGAGAGGAGCCTGAAAAAGCCATGAAAAGGTCAGCTAACCACATCATACAGACTCAATCAGAGGCTATGACCAACCTAGCAAAAATGGCTACTGAAGAAGGCCAAGCTGCCAATGAGCTCCGAGCTCCTCTACCTTCCTTCCAAGAGTTGGATATGATTTTATATTACCACAATGCATAACTACCATAGTGGCAAACTTAATCAATATGGGAGGGGCCATTTACCATCACGTAGAAGAGAGGAAATGAGTATTTATTAAATCTTTGGCTACAGGAATTATCATAAGCTGGGTAAATGGCCACTTCCTACAACCCTACACCCCTCCCAACATTCTTAAGGGGGGCAATGTTGGACATTCACCTTCTTGACTTAGGAGAAAGAATGTTGGAGGTATGAGTGCTCCCAAATCTGCTACCATGATTGGCCCATCTCCTGCCCAATCTTTAATAATATTGTGGTTATCAACAATATGAGTACCAATGGTGAAAAGACCATGGCGGATTCTCGGTGGAATCCTAACTATCAGAAAAATATGGATTATAACCAAAATTGGCATAATAAGGTAAGAACTGCTAATATATATTCTCTGACTTCTGGGCCAAATTTGAGGTGTTTGTTACCACACAAATCTGACCACCTCTGGGTGCGAAGATTTTACTCGATGATGATAGGGTAAACTTTAATAAATCATTACCACACAAATCTGACCACCTCCGAGATGTGAAGATTTTACTCAATGATGATAGGATGCAAATTAACCAATCATTACTACATGAGTCTGACCACTGCCAAGGTGAGAAGATTTTACTTGCTGGTGATTAGATACAATTATCAAATTGTTACCACATGGGTCAGTTTTGCCTCAAAAATTTTATCTTTGATCTGATAGGCCAAAAACCTATATTCCTTAATTTGGATGACTTAGCTTTATATACTTTAGCCTTGAAAACCCATCGTCTTGAAATTTGAACTAATTTAAATAGGAAATACTAGTATTGAGAAAAGGACTTTTTCTTGGTTTTTCCCATCATAAATAATAAAAAACATAAAAACTTGAACAAAGCGTTATTTATTACTTTTATTAAAAAGTAAATTATTCACTTTAACAAAAAATTTGTGGCATCCGTTGGTAGATCCCACAACAAAATTTTCCCTTTCTATCCCTTGCACTTCTGCGACTACATCAGAAGAAACTGCCCATCTTTTGTAGGACATGTGTTTTTTGATGTTTGGTCTTCCCCAGGAAATAGTTAGTGACTGGGGTACTCAGTTTACCGCACACTTTTGGAGTGAACTCCTATCAATCCTGAAGATAACCCCCTGTCAATCCACGGCGTATCACCCCCAGTCTGACAGTCAGACTGAGCGAGTTAATCAAGTCCTCAAACAGTACCTGCGTTGCTATGCCACAGCAGTGCAATATACTTGGTCCGGTGCCTTGCCTCTCACTAAATTTGCATACAATAATGGGATCCATGCATCCACGGGGTTTTCACCATATGAAGCAACGTTGGGCTATAACCCATCGTTTTCAGTTGGGGCATGCTTGCGTCCTGAGGTTCAAGCGGCCGCGGATCATGCTACCCATATTTGATCAACTCAAGCCTTAGTGTGGGAACACCTCACCAAAGCCATTGATGACTATAAGCGATTTGCAGACCCTAAGCGCCTTCCAGGTCATGACTTTATGGTGGGCTCCTACGTCATGCTTGATACCCATCATTTGTGAATTCAAAACCCCTTCCTGCAAGTTCGCCAGTAAGTGTTTGGGTCCTCACTTAGTGGAGGAAGTATTGGGTAATGGGGCGTTTTACCTGAAGCTTCCCGCACATTGGAAGCAGCACCTAGTCTTCCATGTTTCCCAATTGTCACCCTTCAAGCGTGTAATTCCCATGGACTCAAAACCAATTGTTGTCAATAACGAGGAAGAAGACGAGGTAGAGGCTATCTTGGCATCTCGCAAGTTACGACGTTCAGTCCAATATCTTATGGCCTGGAAAGGATACCTGGCCTACAAAGATAGTTGGGTCAAGGCGCGTGATTGCGCGAATTGCATGGCCCTGGTCGAAGCCTTCCACGCATTCCACCCTGAGGCCTCACCCTCCTCAGAAAATCGTGACAATTATGGCTATCAAGCTGCCTGGAGCACACAAGAATGTGGCTCTGGCACAATTTCCCGGTGGGGGTGCCATTCCTTTGGAAAAAGGAAAGGGTAATGTAAGTCTCAGGGAATGTCCTTTGGCTCTCAATTGGGTCACTTTCCCGTTCCTTAATAAAAAGACACCAAAGAGGATGGCGGTACCTCTCATCACTCAGGGTGGCCTTGCTCATGTAGTTGATGAGAGATGGGTAACAGCTCATACGCTCCAGATCCTACCCCCAATACCCACACTTACCTCAGCAGAATTGTTGCGGGGAATTAGAGAAATCTGTGCCAAAATTACCAAACTGAAATTGGCTGGATTTAATTCAGCTAGCAATCTGGCTGATGCCCAAAAATCGAATGGCTGTAAAAGCATGAAGAATGAGATATTGGCCAGATCGCCTGCTGGTTCCAATTCTATCTCCAAACCAATTGAAAAAATATCAGACGCTATTATTGGGGGAACAAAGCCCTCAGATAGTAATTTGGGTGTTGCACTTGATGTGCTGCTGTTGACTGAACGAACAGTTAAATGACCAAGCATGGGTGGGTTGGCCATCCCAAACCTGTTCTCAACCAAATGAACCCGTCCCTATAAGGGATGGCCTTGGGGGATTCCTGTCACCTGTCGGGCCAAATGCCGTTGTAATAATTATCAGAAACGTAGTTGATCCCTGGTTCAAACGTTAAAGGTCGAACTGACAGAGACTCAGCCCACCGCCAAATTTTGTGATGTAAGTTTCCAAAGAATAAACCCCCCATTCCCAAACAATTCGCTGGTTAGGTCAAATTTGTGGGCCCTGACCCTATAGTGTCACTACCCAAATGACCACTATTTAATCAGTTGCATGGCACTGAGAAAATTGTTGGCTGATTTTCTTACTTTCCTTTCCCAAAAATTTTTGCCAAAAAAATCAAATTTTCTTTATTTTCTGTTCTGACCGCATCCCAGATGGCATTTCCCTGGTGGTCCATCACCCCGCACTCTGGGTGGGCTTTACTAATTCTTTTGGTCACCATGGCTCCCTCTATCACCTATTGGGCCCAGCAAGTCTGACACTTTCTTTTTTACAACCCCGCTCTTATGAATTTCTGACAACAATACATGGGGATCTTATGGCCCTATGTACAACAATAGATAGAGTGAATCTATCCCCCTATTGCCCCCAAGGAGTTGCCCTCAAGCCAAGAATCTCGTCGTGACTGTCCCAGTAATCCCACCTCCTGCAATAAGAACCACTGAGTTGGGAATGGGTTCAGTGTGGTTTGTTGTTGGTATGCTCCTTACCCTGTTATTACACCACCACTTCGTGGTATCACATTTCCTGGCTTTATATCAAGTTGTACGGTCAGCAATGCCTCTGGCATTCTGGCTTGCTTTTTGGGTGTTCACAAATCCTAACTGGCAGGCCAGTCTAAACTTCTTCTGCCGTTTCCATGACAGTAAGTTTGATAATCAACCCAAGGAGATTAGTGTGCATTTAACATTGGTTAAAGGTTGAGAGAGCGTAGTAAAGGGCACAGGGTTAGTACTTACACTGACCGAAATTTGTAAACGCCCCAATGACAACAGAGGCTAATATAAAACAAAGTAAACAGTAGTGAATATTTTGCTGTAGACTTTTATCCTGGCAAGCAAAATGCAACCAGTTCATCAAAACTCTACATTCCCAGCCCCTGTTGCCAGTGGAGCAGGAGTTTAAGTTTTTCTGGATATTAACTTAACAGCACTTAGGGTAAAGTTTTGAGGTGATGTGCACAAACTCTTCCCAGCCGCTGTATATGTTGCACTGCACTCTATGACCCGTGGATGGCTGTATCTTAAGTTTGAATACGTGAAAGCAGTAGACGACGCTGCGCTGGTACAAAAATGTGTTTGATCTCTAAGATGGTCAACGGGTGGTCAAAACAAAGTCCATACGCTGTACTAAAACCCAAATATTTGTCACTTTTGACTTCTTCCCCACAGCGATGAAGCGCGTAGTACTGGAGAGCCACCTTTTGGTTAGGCTTTGAAGCTATAGGGAACTTCATATTTTAAAATTCAGTGCTTCAAGCTTATGCTGGAGCTGTTCACGGGCAAAGCAATTGCAGTGATTACTTCATCTGTGGTCATTGTGGAAAACTTAACCCAAATTCCTTACCCCGCAGTTTTAAATATTGACATGCAGAAATCCCACCGTTCTACATTACAGTGTATAATGCACCCCCTATCCGCACCTTTTGTTGTGCTTTAGGCCATAAGGCGCGTACCCTTCCTTCAAGAGAGGGCATCACCCAAAATGAAATCCTCCTGACGCAATTGGAACACCAACTCCCATAACAAACTGGTCAATGGCACTGACGACGCCTTCTCATGGGGTGCGCAGGGGTTTTACATTTAGGTAAAACCTGTGTCCCCACAATGATGCAAAAAGGCCAAACAGGCCTAAAGAACAGCGTCCTGGCGGCTGCGTTGGCAGCTTCTGTGATCCAGCCTGCCCAGACCCACGTTGTTATCAAGTCATTTGCAGAAGAAGAAGCTTGAGAATACACTTATCAATCATATTAGGCCCACCAACCTGCAGAACAAAAGTTCTAGTTGGATTCACCTGCACAAAGTTATTATGCACCAATCAAAAACATTTCCCTTGACCCAATACCCCCTCAAGTTTTTGTTAACCTCTGATGGTGCACTGCAGGAGCAAAATTAACTGGAAACTAAACCAAATCAAAAACACTAAATCTAAATCTAAAAACAAAGGGAAGGATAACCTCAAGGACTCGTACACACCACCTACCATGCAGTTGCAGGCCAAAGCTGCTGAAACAGCAGCGCAGGAAGGGCAAGGGGGCCCCTCCCATTGCACCTAAGGTGTGACTGGGAGATCCTTCACAATAGGGTCATTGAACATCTCTGGTCTTAAGACCTCGCTGTCCCAGGCTAGAAAAAGAGTTTTCTAAAAAAATTACCTGTGGACAACCTGGCCATTCAAGAACCACACTGTCCTCATGGTGCTGAGGACACATTGGCAACCATGCCCCTCCCCTCACTTTCCTTTTGATCACCGCACTGTGGGTTGCTTATATGCGCAACCAATAGCTTTAAATTAATATCTAAAAATTAGTATCTCAATAGTCATGTGCTTGTCATGTCCTTCTCATAATGTGATGAAGTGCGCGAAAATGTTAATAACTAATCCCTAACCTGTGCGCGGGCTCACCAGGATTTCCTCTCAGCTTTAACTTCCCTCCCGCTCTCACCTGAACCATTTGTGGTGGGCGACCTGAACTGCTGGGCCAACCCAGCTACCAACTGCTGGCCTTCAACGCCTACCCCCTAAAGGGACACGTTGAACTACGCGTTCTAAAAGCCAAATTGGGCTATTTGATACCCTCCCCAAGCATGCATTAATTCTACCCAACATGTACCGTCCCCATTTGCATAACAGTCAGCTGAGGTCTATATCCCACATTGACCTTATTCTTGCCCCGTTGAACTTTTGCCCCAAAATTGTACACTTTACGATGATGAAAATTGATTTATCCAACCACAGACTGTTATCAATATTATCCACTTTATCAAACCCAGCGGCACAGGCGCCGAAGCGGTGCAATGTTTTGCCTGGCCAAGATCACGTCACCCAGGTTTTCCTCATGGGTGGACATCAGAGATTTGGCACCAGAGTTCGCCACACCATTCTGTGTGGGCCCAATTTCTACCTGGTCAACCTTCAAAGAGAACACCAATCTTCAGGCATGCCACCTCTCATGACGTCACTCATGGGATGTCTTGGCAGTCATTAAGTGCACAATTGCAGAAGTGGACCACCTGGAGTCTAATTCCTGCTGCAGGCTACATCCTGGCTTGGGGTCATAAATAGACAGAGGAGTCTGCTCATCTCAATGCACTGTTAAGACAACAAACATCACATTTGTGTTCATTACAAGGCAAAAAATATTACGGATGGTAACACATGCTCTGCCTATTTTTTCCACAAATTCTTTTCATTGCAACAGAGCTTGCACTGCACACAGATGATGCATCTGGACAACTCCGTCACAGAAACTCCAGCTAAAGTGGCAATTAAAGTTCAAAACTTTTACTTCAAATCTGTATTAATCCAATCCAGTTGAACCGCAACAAAATTGATGAGTTTCTCAATGGTGCACATACCCGCACCATTTTCTGATACATAGAGTTGAATTTAATTACTCTGGACAAGCTCTGGTATGCCATTTGCGGTGCACCGCATAGGAAGAGCCCAGGTTCAGATGGGATTCTGTGTGAGTTCTAAAAGAGATATTGGTATTTTTTTATCTTTGTTGCTTGTCTCTATTAACAAGTGTCTGTTAGAAACGCGCCTCCTTCCTGGGGTCCAGGAGGAAACATGCTAACGTTGTATAAGAAATGGGATAAGTTGGACTTTGCAAACAGCCTCCCCATATCACTTACTAATACAGACACTAAGTTATTTACTAAAATTATGGCCAACCACCTAGGAGAAGTTGCCTTTGATCTAATCTTCTCTGAGAAATTTAATTTCATCCCCAAGCGGTCAATATGGGACAATATACACACCATAGCCAACGTCTTCCAATCCACGGCTATTGGGAGCTTGTATTCATAGACCAACAGAAGGCTTATGATAGGGTCAACTGAGATTACCTCAAAGCCTGCCTCCAAAAGTTCCACCTCCCTCACCAGTTCATTAATGGGATGATGTTGCTCACGGAATCTGCCACAATGGCTGTGCATTGCCCTTGTTTCCTTACTGATGTGGTTTACCCTCAAAAGGGTCTCCTCCAAGGGGACCCTTTAAGCCCCACTCTTATACAACTTCGGCCTCAATAAACTTTAATGCAATGTGAATGCCCGCCTTGCTGGTGTACTATGCAAGGCCATTCACCAGTTAAGATGCTGGCATTTGCTGACGATTGTGTGTTTGGGGTGTCTAACAAAAATGATGCACACGCGCTGTTTGCAACTATCCAGGATTACTCCGGGATCAGTAACGCCACACTTAATGCCTCCAAACTGAAATCATTCTCCTCAGCTGGTGTCAAGCTCGCTGGTCACCAGCACCCCATAATCTACCTGCTTCAGCAGCTGGCTCACAGGTTCGCTTACCCCGCCCACCCCATACTGTCCCACATGTGCTCTATTTTAGGCCAAGACCCACTGCTGGTCAGGTGCGCCATTTAGAAGTGTAGCTGGAGGCGGGAGGGTATGCCACATCAGTAATGGAGCACCACATTCCTCACAAATGTCACAAAGCGCATTGCTTCCCCAAGAGCCCATCAGATTACTCTCCCAGGCTGGGTTGTGCTTGCCAACTTTATGCTCCTGTCCGAAGTCTGGTTTGTAACCCACACCATTGCCTTTTCCACCTTTTTCTTATACTCTTTGTACCCCTCCTACAAGGGTGGCTTTGGTTAGGCCGCACTCACCCTATGCGCCTGGATGACATGTTTGGTACTCGCCATATTGGTGCTATGGAACTGCTTAACTTTATGGCCCATGCCGCCAAGCTATTGGCACCTGAATTGCTATAATCACCAACCCCACACTCCCAGACCAGAACTGGTCATACACGGCCTGCTCCAATTTTTTCCCTAGCCCTTGGCCTCCACAATTAAAACCAACTCCATTCTCTGCTAAACTATCTTGCCTCTCATCCCTCAGCTGTGGGCCTGCATGGGACGCTGATCACTTCAAATGTATTCTCCTCCCCATGTGGAGCGCTGAGTGGAGAATCAGTACCAGTGGACACACCGCCCAGAGGGGTCGTCTTACTCCATGTTTCAAAAAGAAGTCCGTGGGCAAATCCTTTAATTAACCTCTGTACCTTAACGTCACCACCTCATTGCCCGTGTAGACTATCTTGACAAGCTCAACGTCCCCTACTCTTTGGAAACCCAGAAGGACATTTTTTGGTACACACACCATACTCTTCTACAACCCCAGATTCGCGCCCATGTGTGGAGATGCCTGAGAAAGGTGTAACGCACTTCTGAGCGGTCCAATGCCTTTCAATTTTTTATGCATTGTATGCGTTCAATGAAGGTCATTAGTCCATCGCTTGGAAGATTTACCGCCATCACAGGCAATCTGGCGGGATGTTATGCGCCTCTTTTGTTAGGAATGAGTACAGACTTTCAGTCTGTCTAAGAACATCTTCGCCTTTTTCATGACCTCTCCTATCCAACCTTTGCTTTGCGCCTTAATTGTTGCAATAGCATTATGGACAATCCACACTATTGTTCTTGACGCACTATCTATTACTACTTGTAAGTCCCAGGGAACATCCCCTGTGTGTTGATCGCGCTCTTTTCCCATTTCCGAGTAATAAGGTACCAAAGAGTGTGGCTGTACCCCTCAATACCCAGAGCGACTTCGCCCAGGTGGTAGATGAGCTCTGGGTAACAGCCCTCCCTCTTTGGATTCCTCCCCCGGTGCCCACACTCACCTCGGCAGAACCAGTACATTTAATCAGGAAAATTTATGCTGAGAATGCTGAAATGAATTCAGTCAGTCTAAAATCGAGTGGTAACAACCCCAATGATCAGATTCCACATAGTCAAAAAGGGACAAATACTGATTCATCAGCTAGAATCACCGACGGTTTCAATTTGGCCAACACTGCAATTGTTAAAATTAACCCCCTCCCAAAATTTTTGAGAGATGATCCCCGACATACAGGTATCAGGATTGGACACCATCAGTAAGGGTTCAAAGCTCCCTTCCAGCAAATCGGGTGTTACAGCTGACTCAACACTTTTGATCAAATAAATGGCCCAGTGACCAGGCAAAGGCAGGATGGGCATCCTGAATTCATTCCCAACCAATTGGGACCACCCCTACATGGGGTGGCCCAGGGGAATTCCTGCTGCTTTTTGGGCCAAACGTTGTCAAATCAACTGTTGGAAATGCAGTTGAGCCTCGGGTCAGGTGTTCGAGGTCAAACTAACAGCAACTTGGCATTCCACAAAATTCTCCATTGTTGGTTCCCAGCGAACGTATCTGCCCCATTCCCAAAATAAATCGCCAGTTAGGTCAAAATTGAGAGTCTCAATACTGGCTTGTCCCCACATCGAACCAACCACTATTTAATCAGTTGCATCACACTGAGAAAATTGTTAGTTGTTTTTTTTCACTTTTCTTTACAAAAAAAATTTGCCTCAAAAACTATCAATTTTGATTTTATTAATATCCTTCTGGCCGCATTACTGATGGCTTTTCTATGGTGGCCCGTCATTCCTTATACCAGATGGGCTCTACAGTATTGATGGTCACTATGGCCTCTACCATCGTAAACTGGATTTATATAAGCTAGATACTTCTTGCAATTCAACCCTGTCATTACAAACTTTCACCAACAATTTACTGTGAACCTGTGGTCTTACATCCACCATCTCCAATTAAGGATCCGCCCCTTTGTTTCCCCAGTTTAATTAACCCTGCCTATCAGTGACCTTGTAGAAACCATAACTGTGGTACAACCACCTGCAGCAAGACCTCCAGTGTCTGGGCCGGTCTCCATTTGGTTTATTCTCAGGTTGTTTTTCACTATTACCCTGCACCAGCGATTTATCATTTCCTAATGCCTGGCTCCATATAACGTCATATGTTCAGCAATGCCTCTGGCATTCTGGCTTGCTTTTTGGGTGCTTACGCATCCTGACTGGCAGGACATTCTAAACTTCTTCTGCCATTTTCATGACACTACCCCCAACCCTATGTGAAGCTGTGCATTGCTTCAAATTTCACCTCATGGCCATTTTCAAGCTTGGTTGTTTGGCCACCTGCCATCCCACCAACGCCAGTTGGTGTCATCCTGGTCCTCATCTGGTTCCTCTCATTGGACCCTTTCCATCATTAATGTTCAGTTTTGGCTCAGGCCTCCCCTGTCACTCCCCCTCTTCCTTTCACTGGCAGCCTTGCTGGCAACAGGAGGTAGCCTCAGCTCCTTTGGGGTGCCCTCTTTTCTTGATGTTTCATAGCTGGTTTTTTTAGAAGTGTCTATCTCATGGTTGGCCTTCCCCAAATAAAATTGATATTTAAATTTTTAATAAAAAAGTTATTTCCATTTGATCCGGTATTTTTGGGCATTACATAAAAACATGGAATTTTTAACTCTACTGAGGCAAGATAACCAGGGGACAGACAATACTGAGCTCAGAGGAGCTATGATCATACTAAACTAAAATTTGAATGAACAGAAAGAGAGGAATGCATCAATCAAACCAAATATAAAAGAACTAAAATGATCCAACCAGGTTGAGATGTTTAACTGTTATGCATCCATGGTGGGAGTGAATGGTTTTGGGAGGCTCATCATCCTCCTCTGTATCAGACAGTGTACAGCAAAGAATTGAGAGCACGAGCATGGGTGTATCCTCAAGATGGGGGTCAAGGTAGCATAGTGGGACTTTCAGCTCTATTTTTGCTATGAGGAGGGTGGTAATATATTCGGAGATGACTTTTCTAGCCTAAAGGCGAGCTTTGAGAAGGGTGGTGAAGAGTGGCAATGTTGTTGCTAGTAATTTAAATCTTTAGGCCAAATTTTTTCTTGTCGCAACTTTTTTTATTGCTTTGTTGGAAATTTGGTGGAATAAGAGGAATTCTTATTATGTACTTGTTGCATGAAGGAACTGAATGGGTAACCCCTTGTCCAAGAATGCTACATATTCTGATACGGCCTTTTGTAGGGGGCAACAATATGGGAGGCAATATCCTCTTTGGTGAGTTGGTGGTCACTTTATAACTCATTGGCATCAAGGCATAGAACATAGTGCTGAGTTAAATTGAGCTGCATATTCTTCATTTAGGTACATTTTGAGGCCTGAGGCATTGATTAAGTTGAGGATGGGATTTCCCAAATCATCAGCGTTCTCTAAGTAATCCCATGGATTTTGGTTGAAGATGATAGGTTATTGACATATGGGTAAATTGGGTTGGGTGGCTGGCTGGGTTTTTTTTAATTTACTGAGGTCCATGCTGACTTCACAATTGGTTGGAGTGGGAGTGAGGGTTTGACATGTAGGTTCCCTATTGGCTGAATCAGTGGCAGTTGCAACTGCCGCTTTTGGGAGAGGGGTAGGAAAGATTGTGCCCCACGTGAAGGAAGTTTTGAGGGTTGGAAATGAAAGCATCATGGGAGAAGTCCGGCGTGTGGGCTCCAGCTCAGGCTACTGAGGGGCAGCGCTACTTCAAGTGGTCCATTTCAAAGAAATGGGGCAGATGGTGCGCCCTTTATCTACTCTGGTCGTTAAAGGGTGGTCAGGGGCAGAGGGGACAACAGTGAGAGAGGGAATAAAAATGGCAATTTTAGTTGAGATTGGGTGTATAGTTACAAAGGCGTGAGGGCCCACAAGCCGGTTTTTATCATTGGTAACCACAAATTTTAGAATGGGGCAGCGTCATATGCTAACAATCCATTTTTTTAGTACTAGATGGTCCCAACCCAAGGGGGGATTCATCGATGTTTATTGAATTACGCCTGGGCTCCTAAGAGCCTGAGGCGAGGGAAGGGGAGGGAGGAGGCATCGAGAAAGGGAGGGAGGTTTGCGCGCCAGAGCCGTGCTGCAGTGACAACTGAGCGGGGGAGGGTTGGCGACATAGTGCAGACCTTCAGGGCCATCTCAAAGTGTACCTGAAAGTGGGTGATCATGTGTGGAAGGGTCCACACCTGCTGGTCAAAGGCAGCATGAAGGAAGGAGTAATGGATGGTACAGATGGCTGTGGCATAGGCGAGGACACGGAGGGGTCGATGGTAACCAGGCAATGTCTGCTCAAACATGAGATCTTGCACAGGGTGTCCATACCAGGGCTGAGCATGGAGGAGCGCGCGGGCCTTTGGCCAAAATGCGGCGACACCTGGACAGGTGAAAAAATGATGGAGGTGGGAGTCAATAGGCTCCACACAGCGGGGGCGGCTTCGGTGCTGGAAGGTAGGGCCAGTCTGGTCCCCTGTCCTGTATGAACAGTGGAACACCCTCCATAAGGTGTTGGACACCTTTGCTGACAGTATGGGGTGATAGACGTCCTTCACAATTCCTTAAGGTCAAATCTCACGGAGGGAGGGAGGAGCTCAAGGAGTCTTTGGCGGATGGGAGGACGATCTTGGGGGTTGAGGCGAGTTGTGACAACTTGTCCATTGTGCACAATTGCATGGCGACGGGGGCTGAGGCCAGGGCCTTCCCTTCTGTATGGGAAGGCATGGTGGATCCGCGCGCCTACTCGTTTCAGGGCAAGGAGAGCCTGGTTCCAGTAGGGGGATGAGGATGGTTTTAGGCGATGGCCTGGGTGGTTTGTGAGCCACTCCCCTAATGAGGTCAGAGATGCTCTAGGAAGACCCAGAGCTGCTGACACTGACTGGCGGAGGGCGGGCGCCCATTGGGGCATGGGGGTCGCGTCCCAGCAGACAATCGGCCATAGGAATTTCAGGAAGATTGTGGTGGCGTGGGATCGCGTGTCCAGAAGCCCTAGGCCCCCTTCATTGCAGGGTCGGGCAATGGTTGAGAGGGCCATTGGTGGATGGTTTGAGCCCCAGCTCCAACAGCGGAGGAGTACATTGAGCCGCGTATAAAAGGCATCTGTGAATGGGCAGACGTGCGCTAGGAACCAGACTTTGGAGAGGAGGAACACATTGGCCATCAGAGCTCGACCCTGGGGGGTGATGTGCCGCCGGTTCCAGCTGGCAATCCTGGAGTTAACTGCTGCAAGGAGCAAGTCCTCATTGTCTTTTAGCGCAACTCCTTGTTGGTTGGTGAGAACGCCCAGGTGACGGAAGGTACCGCGCTCAGGTTCAATACCAAATGGTGGGGGGAAGGTGGGGGAGCCGACCTGTACAACTGTTGTCTTGGAGGTGTTGACCATGGCGTTGGACGCCTTGGTGTACCTCTCAATGGTCACAGCAGCGAGGGCAACATCCCCAGGGCAGCCAAATGCAATGGCAGTGTCATCTGCAAATGCCATGGTGCGTGTGGGGCTTTACCTGGGACCAGAATCCCTGTTAGCTTGTCATGTAAGGAGGCCAAGAGGGGGTCAAGGGTGATGTTAAAAAGGATAGGGCTCAGGGGGTCCCCTTGCCGGAGACCTTGTCCAACTGGTACTGCCACTGTAAAACCCATTGGCGCCAGGACTCTAGTGTGGAGCTGGTCATAGAGCGCTGATATCCAGCGCCTAGCTGCGGGTGGGAGATGGAAGCGGGCCAGGGAAGCATCAATATACTTCCAGGCTACCCGATCATATGCTTTCTCCATATCCAGGAGAGCCACAAAGCCATTCAACTTACGAGAGTTAGCAGTCAAAGTCACGTGAAGGTCATTATAGTTGTCCCATAACGACCTCCCCGGAATAAAACCGTGCTGGGATGGGGAGAGGCGAGGTGACACCCATTTGGTGAAGCGGTTGGCCATAAGCTTCGTGAAGAGCTTGTGGTCTGTGTTGATCAACGCTATGGGGCGCCAGTTCGCCAGGTTCTCACGGTCTGACTTCTTGTGAATGAGGGTCGTGATTGAGCCTCTGGAGTCGGGGAGGACCTCGCCATTCACCAAAAGTGCAGCGAAGAGATTCGCGGAGGGTTCTGGCTATCACTGCAGGTTCCAGAAGGTACACCTCAAAGGGTATTCCGTCTGGGCCTGGGGCTTTAAGCCGTAGGACATCAGAAGGGTTTCCATCACCTCCTGGATGGAAATAGGCGCCAGTAGAGCCTCATCAGCCCGTGGGTCAGTGGGCGGCTCTTGAGCCCGCCACAGGAAGTCTTGGATGTCCGATGGGTTAACCTGGGTGGCATGGAAGAGGCTGGAGTAGAAGCGGTGTAGTTCCTGCGTGATTTCCTCCTTATCTGAAGTGGTTGTAGTGCCAATCTTCAGTGCAGTAATATCCTGCGCTGTTGACCGGGCTTTCTGTTTCTGAAAGAAGAAGCGGGTGGGGCGTTCCCATTGAGCATAGTAACGAGATGTTGTAAAGTTTGCTGCCCATTCTTCCTGCAGTGTGAGCTCCAAGCGGAGTGCTTCCTGCGCCGCTTCCCAGTCTTCCAACCATCTGGGAGAGGGCGAAGGCTGGCAGTTTCTCTCTAGATGTCTGATTCTGGCTTCCGCCCTTTTGACTCTGGCGCGAGCTGCAGTCATCTGGGCTTTGGCACAGTTGTAAGCAACGCGGGTGATGCCCTCCTTGGTCACCGCCCATCTAGCCTTGTGGTCAAGCAGGTTGGGTGGGGGAGATGAGAGTCTCCCAGATGGTCATAGACAGCTTCTCCTTAGTGAAGGGGTTGTTGAGAAGAGCTGGGGCAACCCTAGGCCAGAACCTACGCGACGGTCTAAGTGTGGTGGTGAGGACAACGGTGAGTGACCTGTGATCACTCAGATGGTTGTCACGAGAGATGGGAGAGGAGACGCAGCCAATTAGCAGGGGGCCAATCAGTGCCATATCTATGCGTGACGCTGACTGGAAAGCTCCTCCATCATACTGGATCCTAGTCATGCAACCTAGGCCAGACGCGGAGGGTGGAAGCGCATCTATAAAGCCACTCAGGCGAAGGGAATCCTGGAGGCGACTTGATCCAGGGCGTTCCTTTGCTGCAGGGGGGTAAGAGTCACGGACGCGACTTATGGTTGTGTTAAAATCTCCTAAGAGGACTGTATTCCGTGGGAGATTGAGTTGGAGGAGCTCTTCCAAGAGCCGATTTTGCTCCTGACCTGCATTAGGCAGGTAGATGCTTGCAGCGAAGAAGGAGAAGTCAGGAGTGGTGAGTTTGGCCAGTATGAGGCGGCCACCTAAATATTATGAAAAAGAATGGGTTTTAACCCGTGGATTCAAAACAATAAGGGCGGCATGGTTTGTCCAGAAGGAGTTGCCTCCAAACTGTTCATTCCATGCAGATTGTTCGTGGGGGAGGATATGGGGCTCCTGGACAGCAGCGATGTCAATTTGTGCTGACCTGAAGTTTCGGAGGAGGCGGGCTCTCCGCTTAAAGTCCCGCAACCCATTTGCGTTGATGGATTGCAGGGCCAGGGTGCTGCCATGGGGACTCATAGCTGTTCCCCTCCATGTCCTGGGGGGTTGCCAGCGCTTAAACCTGCTGCTGTGAGGCGGCTAGTTTTGAGTCCTTTAGCTTGACTATTAGCTGCAATCCGCGAGGAGCGTCAAGGGTTCTGAGGGGAAGGAGAGGGTGGGGGGCTGAGGACCCAGTAAGCCAGCCTAGGATGCTGCCCCGCTCCGTTGCAGGGGAAGGACCTGAGGGTGCTCAATGGTGACCTCCGCGGTGTCCCCATTTGATGAGTCTGAGTCCATATTCACTTCCTCCAACACTGCAAAGGATCCGCGCGAAATGGACTGTGGGGTTGGGGTAGGACTCTTTGAGGTGGACTTCTACCGCAGGCCGCGGGTTGCCAGTCCATGCTGGTGGGCATAGCTCCATTTGGAGCTGAGGGTTGATGCGATAAATCGCTGGTGGAGGTTGGTGGGGGTGCCGCGGAGCCCTGAGTGGGGGTGGCTGACGAGGGGCACCCTGTGCGAGATGCCTTGCGCTTGGTGAGAGAGGGAGTTGACTCTGGGAGATTGGAGGGGGTGCCCATTGGAAGGGGGCATGAGCGTGAAGGTATCCCATACCAATAGTGGGGTTAGCTGTTTCAACTGCTAGGCGTAAGGCCTCAGGGGACAGGTCTTGAACGGGAACCCATTGTGTGGGTTGTGGAATTGCTGCTGCAGCCACGTGGGATCGTTTTTGGCCTGGTTTAGGCCCCTGGGTGGTGGCTAAGAGGGCTTGTTTTTCGAGCTGTGCAGCCACTATACAAGTGTCCAAGGGCGTTACACCATGAACACCGGGGGCGCGCCTGATCAGGGTCGACAAAAAAGATCTCAGGGCATACCCCAACTACTGCCACACGAGGAATAACCTTAATGTTGTGGGATACAGTGGGGGAGGGGATGAACGACGCCCTAGCAGTGCGAGCTCTTTGAGTGGGAGCATAGTAAGAGGGGACGCTAAAGTCCACTGAAAGAACAGACCCAAACTCCATTAAACCACGATGGAGTGCCAGTTTAAGAGACTCAGGATCAACAGTCGTTGGTAGGTTGGAAAAAGTAACCCATGAAATTTTCTCCAGGTGAGAGCGTGTGCGGGAGATGCGAAGAGATCCGCGTGGAATAATGACCTAGAGGGTGGCAGCATGGTCATCAAGGGCAGCTTCAGTGAAGCCCACATTGATGTAGTGGCCCTCCACTGATTCATGGATGGTGGTGTTAATTGGGAATGTCTCCGCAATCGCTGCAAAGTATGAGAAGTAATCCTCTGTATAGAATTCAACAGGGTTATGCCCATAATAAAGGCGAATTGCGTGGGAGAGGGTTGAGTGAGGTAGAGCTTTTTGCGCTCTAGTTTCAGCCCATTTCTTCTTAACATCAGCAATAAACGCCACTTTATGGGGATCAGCTTTGGGTAGCGTTGGTGCCAGAGGTTTTTGCCACGCCCCAGTGGCTCCTTTGGTACGTTTGTGTTTGCTTTGGGCTGCAATTGCGGGTTGAGTGTGAGCTGGTGGTTTGAACAAGTTTGCGGAGTTCCCTTGTTGCTTGAATGTTACAGCAGTTGCTGGCGTCATATTAAATTGAGGGGCGGTTTGTTGGGCCTCGCTAAATTGGGGAGGCCCATCCAGATTGGAATTAACTCCAGCCAATTGGGAGGAGGGCGATGTTTCATCACCATCCCAATCTATTTGGGTAAATTCAGCCCAAGTATTTGCTGTGATTTCGTGGGCAAAACTCATTGGCTGATTGGTGAATTGGTCGTTTTCAGCATATTGAGATAAAGTGCCGACTTGAGAAGTGCTAATTACGGGGTTTAAATGGGACGGGTGAGATTAGAACTGGTGTGAAGTTCCAAAATCCGAACCATTTGAATCCTCATTGGGAAGAGTAGATTGTCCCAATTTGGTGCTTAGTGAACCAGAATTTGCGGCTAATCCAACCTTACATCTGAGGATTTGGGGGACAGGTAGCTGGGTATCGCCCCTCATGGAGGGAGCCAGAAACATGGCGTCAGCAATAATAGATGGGGATGAATTAGCTGACAAAATGGGGGAGGTGAATGCCTGGATGGGCTGAGTTGCATTCAACTGAGCAGACGCCATTAAAACAGCGTGGGTGATGGCCTCATTGGTTGGAGGGGGCCCAGCGGGTTGGTGGGAGGCAGCGCACACAGAGCTGTTAGGCGTGCATGTTGCAGAAGTGCGATTAGGTGAACTGGCGCTAGTTGGAGTAGAACCAGGTTGGGGGGTGGTGCCTGCTTTCATGGCTGCTGCTTGAGAGCGGGTGATTCTGGTTGACCCTGAGGTGGGTAACCGAGGGTTGCTTCGTTTGGGGGTGGTGCTGGCTCGTTTGGCATAGCCTGCGGGTTCTTTTGTGGGGTTTCTCTCCCATATTTGCTAATAGTTTTCGTAAGTCTCTTTAGTGGAGCTAAATTTCAGGCTGAATTGATTTTCGAAAAGTGATGCTTAGCAGAAAGAGATTAGATATGCTAACAATCCAGATATTAGTTCATTATAAAAATTATCATGTGGGAGGTTGATGGGTAGGCTTGAAAATTGAACCATAAGAGTGGTGTCATTGGGCAACCAGGTACGAGTGAAAAAGATGGGGGTTCCTTAGAACACCAGGGGAATATTGGCTGCAATTGCATGATTTGGCTTCCCAGGTGAAGTTGAGGTGAAAGTACCCCTTGTAGAGAGAAATTCAATAAAGCCTGCAGGCTGCATAAGCGCCTGGGCTAATTCTATAATTTCTTTGTCGTTGTAGGGAAACAAGTTGCCATAATTAACCCAGAGACCAAATAACATCTTTCTTTGGGGGAGCACAATGGGGCTACTAGGAACCACTAGGGAACGTGCAAGGTTTATGCGAGGTCCTTGGGGGAATGTACTGACCCAAGGCGTTGGGGGTTGGTCAATCTAGATCAAAACTGCTTTCCTGCTGGGCAGAAGGTGCTAGTAGGATTTGCCGCTGCCCCATTTTAGAGCAGTGTGTAGTAGGGATGAGTACATTAGGATTTTGCTGTATGTCATTTTTTTAGTTGTTTAGTTATACTTTGATTTTTAAATTCGCCCAAGATATATTGAATGGAACAAAACATAAAAAAATATACAGGTCAAATTGAGAACCACCTCCTTTTTTAAAGTCAGTTGAGATACACAAAACTTGTCACAAATACTCTTACATATTTTAGGGATGGGCTTAGGCTATATTTCAAAAATAAAAATATTTTAATAAAAGTTATATATAATAGTGAAAAATGTACAAGATTTTTGAGACAATCTTATATCATATTGGCTGAGAGCTTTAACATCATTGTTTTCATTTGATAAGTTCAAAGATTTTGCTAAAGTGATTGGAAGTTTTTGGTTTTTTAAAATATCAACACTTTGTTTTGGCTAAGTGATGGTTGGTGGATTTAGAATGATTTGATGGGCTTTATGGTTTGATGTAAGTGACTGATGGTTTAGTAAATTCAATAGTCAATTTGATTTTGCTGAGTGATTGGTGGTTTTTAATTGATTCATTGGGCTCAGTAGTTTCAGGAAGATTGTTGCTGTTTTAGTTTATGCAATAATTTCAATTGTCTTCAGCTGAGTGGCTGGTGGTTTTACATACAAATGTTAGAGTTTGATTTAATCTTATTTTTATTGATTGCCATCTACCAAAATAAAAATAACTGATAGTATCACCTATAAAGCTTCAAACCTGCAAACAAATATGAGTAAACCCAGGGAGTGAAGAAAATTAATCTTAAGTTTCTTTTAGAAAATTTATTATGTTTATATAGGATGATTATCATATGAACATAAGTTAGAATCACAAAACTTGACAAAAGTACATTAAAAGTTTAGGAATAAGAATAGGCTTTTATTATTTAAATTTAAATTTATTGCGGGGAAGGCTGACCATGGGACGGACACTTCCGAATATGACTCAGGAAAGATAAACTTAGTACCAGGGGGCACCCCAGAGAAGCGATGCTATCTCTTGTTGCCAGCGGGAACGCCAATTATGGGGAGGGGAAGGGAACGTGTGAAGGGGCCGTAGCCACTATTGAGCACGTGTGGAGGAAGGGGTCTGATTTGATGAACCGGACTGGGAACCAGGAGGAGACCAACTGTCTGCGACGCGGTGGGAGATATCCAAACATCCACACTTGAAAGTGGTCCACCAAATGAGACCGGAATCTGTGGACAGCTTCTGGGAGGGTGGGGATGGAGCCAGCGATGGCTTCCAAGACAATCGTGTGGATAGTCCACATGGCGATTGCAACCACCAGAGCATGGAGGGAGGGTGGAAGGGGGAGGCCATTGATGAAGCAAACATATCTCTTGACAGACAGAAGGGATGCGTTTGATCCTGGCCTAACAGACGTTGGACTTCGCGCCATATCACTTTAGAGGTGGGGCACTTCTCCAGGTGGTGGAACAGCGTTCCATACTGGCCACACACGACACAGGATGAGTGTAAAGCGTTATAGCGCTCAGCTGTACGATACACCCGCCTTAGGCAGCGCCACACATGGGAGCGGACTTGAGGCTGCACCAGAGGATGGTGTGCGTATTTCCAGATAGTCTTTTGGGTCTCAGTGGATTAAGGAATGTCCATCATGTCCAGGTAGTCCACCCTGGATAGGACTTGGGGTTGAATGGGGATCACGCCATCATGGATGGGTAGCCCCTGTACCTCTTGTGTGAACTGAGGAGAGGGGCAGCCTCTTCGGGTTGTATGTCCACTAATATGATTTCTCCACTCTGCGCTTCGCATGAAGAGTAGGATTCGTTTGTAGTGGGTTTTAGTCCCATGAGGACCTGTGGCTGATGTGTGTGATGCGAGGTATTTCATCAGGGAGTGAGGGTTTGATGGATTGTTGAGGCCCAAGGCTCAGGAGAAGTTGGAGCGGGCCGTGCAGGACCAGTGTTGGGATGGGAGTGTAGGAGCGGTGATGGCCGCGATCCAGGTGCCCAGGATCTTGGCAGCATGGGCTTTGAAGTCAAGCAGGCCTATGCCACCTTGATGATGAGGGCCAAACATGACCTCTAGCCGTACTGGTGGAGGGCGGCCTGATCAAAGCCATCCTTGCAGCAAAGCATACAGGGATTTGAAGAAGCTTAGGGAGAAGGGGATGGCGTGGGCTCTGAACCAGACTTTGGATAGGAGCATAGAGTTGGCAAGAACAACCCTGCCAGTGAGGGTAGTAGGGTGGGCTCTGAGAGAGGCGATTCTCTTCGTCACGTTGTCCAGTATATGGCACTCCATTACTGCTGACGCATATCCGCCTGCCTCCATCCACACGCCCAG
Organism: Massospora cicadina; assembly: GCA_022478985.1. Taxonomy (NCBI): domain Eukaryota; kingdom Fungi; phylum Entomophthoromycota; class Entomophthoromycetes; order Entomophthorales; family Entomophthoraceae; genus Massospora; species Massospora cicadina. Next base: position 109,733 of record JAKSZP010014648.1, on the reverse strand, counting down.
ATGGCGCACCAGTCCTATGGTAGGACGTGGCACGAAGGGGAGCACCAGTGGAGCGGTGTGTGTTGAGTTAGTAAGGCGTGAACGTGGGCGAGCAGATACACCGGGTTGGGAACTACTTGCTGGGGCCCAGCAGTTCTGAAACTGACCAAGGTTGATGATTTTGGTTTTGGAGGCGTTCAGTGCCGCGTTGCTTACCCGGGAATATTCCTGGATGAGGGCTTCAAGCGCGCGTGCATCTTTGTTATTAGACACCCCCACCATGTAATCATCTGCAAATGCCATCATCTTGACTGGGATTTGGCCTGGCACATGGACCCCAGTGAGGTGGGCATTCACATTTCGCAGTAGTGGGTCAAGGCTGAAGTTGTATAAGAGTGGGCTGAGTGGGTCCCCTTGTCGCAGGCCCCTTGAGGGCGGACTACTTCCATTAGGAAGCCTGGGCCACGCACTGCCATTGTCGCAGATTCCGTGAGCAGCATCACCCAGTTTATGAAGCGGGGGGTAGGCGGAATTGATGGAGGAAGGCCCTAAGGTATTCCCAGTTTACTCTATCATAGGCCTTTTGTTGGTCCAAGAATACAAGTGCCTCAGAGGCTGTGTACTGACACACATTAGCCACAGAGTGCACATTATCTTAAATCGACCTTCTGGGGATGAAACTGAATTGTTCTGGGGAGATGGTGGCAGATGCTACAGTCCCTAAACGGTTAGCCATGATTTTTGTTAAAATTTTGGTGTCTGTATTTGTTAGAGAAATGGGGCGCCAGTTGGCTAAGTCAAGCTTATCCCCTTTCTTGAAGAGTGTGACAGTAAAGGCCTCATTTCCTCCTGGTAGGAGGCGCGTTTCCAACAGGCTTTGGTTGAGTGAGGCTAGCAGCAATGGGGATATATATTTGAAATATTTTTTGTAGAACTCATATGGAATGCCATCTGGGCCTGGGCATTTTTGGTTTGGTGCACCGCGAATGGCTGTCCATAATTCATTCAGAGTAATTAGATTCATTATTTCTGGGTATTGGAAAATGGTGCAGATATGAGCTCAGTCGAGAAATTCCGCCATTTTGGCCAGCTGAATTGGTTCAGCTCGGTATAACTTGGAGTAATATCTTTATATTTCGATTGCCACTTCAGCCAGTGTGTCCGCAATAGAATTATCTGATCTTCGCACCTGTGTGCAGGCCACACTCTGGCGTGGTGCGAAAAATTTTCTAAAAGAGTATGCGGTGCACTTGTCGCCTTTAGCGATGCGTGTGGCCCTGTATTGGACACAAACCCGATGTTTGTGTTGCCTTTTGAGTGCGTTGAGGTGGGCGGCAGCCTCCGCCCACTTCTGGCCCCATGCAGGGCTGTATCCTGTGGCTGGAATGTTGGACTCCAAGTGGGCCAATTCTGCCAGCGTGCATGAGATAACCGCTGATGTGGCTCATGAGTGTTTGGAGGAGAGATGGCGATAGTGGCGATAATGTCCTCTTTGAAAGTTGCCCATGTGGAAATGGGGTCTGCGCAAAATGGTGCAACAAACAATTTCGCCAAAGTTGCCTCTTCCACCCACGTGGAAAATCCTGGCAACGTGAGCTCGGGGGGGGCGGATTTTGCACCAATGTGGGGCCTTTGCAACTGTGATGGGTAAGTGGTATGTTATCAAGACCAGTCGGTGGTCGGAGAATTCCATTTTCATTGTTTTGAAGTGGGAGATGTGGGGTTGGAATATCGCCGGTGTTAGAATAAGGTCGATGTGGGTCATGGACCTTAATTGGCCATTGTGGACGTGGGGACGCGTCATGTTTTTGAGCAGTGGGGCATGTTGCAGCAGCGCATCTATTAACCCAAGGGTGGCTTTTATAATGCATAGTTCTACGTGACCCTGTGGGGTGTGGGGTGAGGGTGGCCACCGGTCCATTGGTGAGGTTAGCCAACAGTTCATGTTGCCAACTAGGAAAGAATTGGGGGGTAGTGGGAGGGATTTGACCAACAAGAAAATTCCTGACGCTTGTGTGCACCGTTTGGGGCATAGATGTTGATGATTGTGTGTGCAACATCAGCCCATTAGAAGGTGACAACAAGTACTCGGCCATTTAGGAATGTTTCTGAGGATGTGAATTTAAAAATTATTTTTCTGAATTAGCACCCCACAGTGCTTTGACCAAAAGGATAGGGATGGTAGGAGCATTGTTTTCCAAGCTTCTCAGAACCTCGTGGACAGTGGGACTCCTGGATGGCCAGGATATCCACGGGTAAATTGTTTTGTAAAAAACTCAGTTTCCTAGCCTGGGACGGGGAGGCCTTGAGTCCAGCAATATTCAGCGTCCCTAGAGCGAAGGTATCCCCCATCACACCTTAGGTGCGAGGGGGTGGGCCCCTGGGCCCACCAGCCTCTTCAAGGTCCCCACGGGATTTCACAGCTGTGCAGGTGTTAGCAGCAACGCTATCAGGATTTTTGTTAATTTTTTGCAGAAAGAGTCGCGTTGGCTTTGGCCTTCACTTTTTGTTTTCCCGACGCCAGACAAATTTTTGCGGTGCGGATAAGTTAAGTGCACCATCGATCGGGGCAAAAAATTTTTTTTCAGTTGGGATTGGTCCCAAGTCAGTTTTGACTGGAACTTGGGTGCAGCAATTGGGTGAGATCAAATCTCCCATCAGATCCTCAGATTATGTGGCCCACTTGGCATGGGCCTCCCAATCTGATTGGGTGATGGATTCCCGAGTTGCTTCCGCCGCGAAGGTCTCCATGTCCTCCTGGCGTTGTGAGTGTGGGATGGTGGTGGTGGCCTTGGCCGCTTCCTTGGCCGTGGCCCTATGGGCCTGCTTGGCCTTCTTCCACTCCTGCGGGGAGATGGGCTTTACCAATAGGTAGCAGCCTTGTGCTCCCCACGGGAAAGCCTCCTTGGTGCTTGCTTTTGGTTTGTAGTGCGCCTCTCCACTGGCCATGGCCGCCGAGGGGTGCTCTTGGAATGTGACGCCCTCCTTGATGGGGCATGCATGCGCCTTATGGCTGAACACGTCACAGTGGGTGCAAATGGGGGGTGCGCTGTCCACGGTTACCCGGAATGGGTGGGTGGTATGCCCTGCAATGTCAATAAAGGTGGAGTGCAGGATCTGGGTTTTGGTCCTTTGCAATCTCCTCAGTTGGGGTCAGAACTGCGATGGCTTTGCCAGTGCACAGGTGTGGCATCAGCGTGAAACGTTGCATTTCAAAAGATTGGATTTCACCATATATGGCGAGACCATCTTTCAGGTGTTGCTCCAAAATGTCACATTTTACCGTAGTAGGCAAAAAGTCAAACGTAAGGAAAATTTGGTTTGATTTTGTCTATCTGGTGCATTTGGTTTCAACAACCCATTGCCCTTCGGGGAGGTCGACCACTATGTGCACCACTGCAGCCTCGTCTGCTGCTATTTTGCTTTCGAAACCTAGGTCCAGCCAACTGTGTGACATGGAGTGAGGTGCAACGTACACCGCGGTCAGGAAAATTTTGTGTACATATTCATAAAATTTTTCCCATAAGGCCGTTTTTTGGATGTCCAGATACACACGGACTCCAAATTCCACTGATGAAAGTGGCTGGGAGTGTGGCGTGTTGATGTACTGGTTGCATTGTGCTTGCCACATGAGTATCTCCGGGGAAATTGTGCCCACCAGTTTTTTGAGATTTTTTTCTATTCCACCAGATTCTCCAGGGCATTTTCAAACGTTAGAGGCCGCGGGCCTTCCGCCTGCTCCTCTTGCCTTGCTTGCCCAACTGCTCCCAGACATGGGCGCATACTAATCTCCTCTGTGAGATTATCAAACTAGATTTAGTCTTGAATTGAATAGGTTGCAAAAGTGTTTGCAACGAGAAAGAAAAGTGATAGGCTTTTATTATTAAATGATGATAACTTTATTATAAGTTCTACATGAGATTTATAAATATATTTCTAATAATAAACTCTATTCAATTTGGATGAGCGCTTTGGTAGTAGTTAATTTGGTAGGTTTATAAGTTTTGATAAGCAGTTGGTAATTTTTAGTTAATTTAAAAGTATAATGATAGGTTTTGGAAGAGTAACGGCGGTAGATTTAGTTTAAATTAATGGGCATAATGTGTTATGCAAGTAATTGGTGGTTTAGTTAATATAATAGTACAATAGTTTTGCTGAGTGGTTGGTTGTTTTAAATTGATTTAATAAGTTTGATATCTTAAACTTATTGATGGCCATCTAAAATATAAAAGCTAATATGTTAGTATCAGTAAACTGAAACCAACAAACTAATCTTGGTAAACTGAGGTATCAGTGAAAATATGTCTAAAGATCTAATTTAAAAAGGATTTTATGTTTAATAAAAGATGTATATCTCATAAACAAATAAATTAAAAAAATTTAAGCTTGGCAAATACTTTATAAAGTTTGGAATGTTGCTCAGTATAACAGTTCTCTGGATTGTAGCTGAATTTAAAAAAATATGTAAAAAATTTTAAATATTAGAAAGGTCATCAAAGATAAAAAGATGGGGCGAAGTAGAATCCTTAATTAGTTAAAGAGCTTTGATAATTATAGGGTGAGTGGGGACACAATGCTGAAAGGACCTCCATGGCCCAACATTGTAAATTTGGAGACTTAACTTCTTGGGTTGGACTGGGACAAATTCCTTATAAAAAGAAGAAATTAATGCCCCTGTGGAGCCCTTGGCCCAACTGGGAGACTTTCTCATGGTGTTGATGAATGTTGGTAAAATGTATTGGCCTCAAAACATCCCTCCAAAGCATCTCCCCTAGCTGCTTCTACACTTGTTGACAAGATAAAGGAGATTGTAGGGAGGTAATCCAGACCAGAGGCTACCAGCAGACCTTACTTTCCCCTGGCCTTCACCCCACAATCCCTCATTACCTTGGAAATGAAGAAGATTGACTTCAAAACTCAGAAAATGTTTTCTGAGTCAGGAAATTAATCTGGAATATAAAAAACCCAAAAATCTGGGGTGTGGAATGCTAATATGAGTTTGAATTCATTCTCAAAATTGAAAAATTATTTTAAATCTTTTTTCAAAATTAACTTCAGTGGAATCCAATTCACCGCCCCTATGATCCAAGCAATTACGCTCAAGTTTGAATTAATGAGTTTCCCTCCATTGCAGATCACAGAATTACATTTTTAGAGCTTCTATGACCTAGTGAGTAAGCTAGCTGGCAATTCCCCAAGCCCAGGCTGTTAGCTTGTGAGCACGTCAGCTTCTCCTGCCTAGGATAACCCATGACCCTTTTCCCTACATTTTAGCTTTCAAAACAACTGCCTCTGAAAGGGGCAGTTGTCAGTTCTTTTCTCCTATATGCTTTAATAAAACAGACCATTTCACGCAAAATTTATTCTGCAGACTCCACCTTGTTTTCAAGATTTTTCATTATACCCAACAAATATGCTGCATTTGCGTTTTAGATTAGTGGTCCTCAATTGGGACCTACAATCTCTTGATCTGGCGAGCCAACAACTGGTTTAGCAATAATCAAAGAGTATGCCTAGGGCGCACTATACCAATCCACCGCTCCCAGGAAGCCTTTAGAAGACACAAAAAATAGCTACATTGACCTTGTTGAGATCATGACATGATCTAAGGCTCACAAGTGCTAATGGCACAGATTTTGGCAATTTTAAAGAAGCAGCAGTCTAAAACTCATAACTGCTGTTATATAAAATAAATGACTTTTAGTAACCACTTATATTAAACTAGGGTTTAAACTAGGAAATAAGAGGAAATTTGTTATTTTATTAGTGGCTTCAAAGGGGTTAAAAGAGAGACCTGTTTTTAAGTCACTGCTTAGTATTTAAACAATCCAAGTTTGAAATGAGACGGCTGTGAAATTCAGTATAAGCTACGAATATCCAATTTAGGAAATATGAGTTTTCAACCTTTTGGATTTCTCAAAAACTCGCTTTGATTCAATAGAATGGCCATTGAAGGGTCAATAGTAGGTAGGACCTGTTCATTAGGCAAGGATTTGATATATCAGAATCAATAACCGTTGAAGAAAAATTTTACACCTGTTGGCACCTCCTCTGAGGCTATAAAAGGGGGTTGTCCCCGCGTAGGTGGTTTAACTATTAATTTTATGGAATGTAGGAACCTTGGATAGACTCCCCGGATTCCGCCGCATGGTTGGAGCAATCTGACTACTTAAACACATGGTATATGGCTGAGAATTTTTAATAACAGTATTTTCCTGATTCAAGGAATTCCATCAAGAATTGGCCAGTGTCTTTTGGCCAATATTATTAATTAAATTCTAATTGATCTTGTTGGACATTTATCTCTCAGCTGCAAAGGAAGAATGTCTTGGGTCAAAATCAGCTAAAACGGGTAAATTCAGCCATTTACAAGTTTATGATGAACCCAAGAACAATTTAAATAACAATATCAATTTCATAAACCAAAAGATCTTGGTCAATTCTTGGTGGAACCCCACAGATCAGGGTTACACGATTTTAATAAATACTATGGCAACAACCATAAGTTGAGAAGTCAGAATTCTCCAACCATGCAGCGGAATCAGTGGCGTCCATTGAATGACCTCCCCCAGCCACATTCAGGTCCCTTCACGCACCTACATGGGGACCAACCCTTTTATAGGCGTGGCGGAGGTCCCCTGAGTAGAATAATTTCCTCTGATGGGTTTTATCTGAAGCATATTAAAACATTACCGCACAGGTATGTAATGCCAACTGTTAATCTCCCATACGTCATACTGCCCTGGAAAAGCGAGTATTCTGAGCTTTGATAGACTGATTTTTTAAATTTCCGGATTTGGATGGTAGCTAGATTTTCCAAATTTACTTACTAAATTCCCTCCAACCTTTAATAAAGTTAAATAGGGATCAGTCAGATACAAGGGATCACTTTATTTTTCTTACCCCGCACTACTAATAAAAACTCCTATAAACCCAAGTTTTAAATAGTGTAAATTTATTAGATTTATCAAAACTTTTGTGGGATCCAGCAGCATAAGCACCAGTGAGCACAGAAAATCTGGATTCCTACAAAATGGTGCTCACTACAGGGACGCCTGTACATTAAGAATAGCTGCTCTTGAAAAGCAACTCGCCTGCGCCCTATCCCATCTTAAAGTGCTGGAGCATCGCCCCTTTAAACTTCCTCTCAAAGACAAGCACACCCCTGGGGAAGGAGTATCGCTTCCTTTTTGTATGTATATGAATCTGTTATGCAGGATGGTACTGATAAACAAAAAGTCCAACGCATCCTTCCTTGCTTAAGTCGCTTGGACAAGAAATAATAGTTCCTTATATGGACAATTTGCATACTTGGGCCAAGGTGAAAGAGGCTCTCTTGGCTGAATTTGTTTCCAAGCAGATTCTTAATAGGGATAAACAGGCCTTTATGCGCCTTAGCATATATGAGGTTGAACTGACTGCTACCTTTTCTGAGCGATTTTACCTTGCTGCGCAAAGGTTGTCAATGGCTAACATGCTAACCCTGGATGATGCTATCGCAGCCATGTTAAGAGGGTTAGCTTCTCAACCCTCTCTCGTCCTGCATATTATTTCATTAAAACGTTAATTCAAAAACATCCGTGACATAAAGGAGGCTCTGTTGGACGTTGCTGATTTTCATTCTAAGCAACAATAAATGAGGATGAGGTGGATTCTTCAGCCCTAACATTTTAGGAGTTTCCGCCTGTACAACAGTTGGGAGTGAGAACATTTATACCTATCCTCCCAGTGAACCCTACTTCTTCAGTGCGACTCAAAAAAGTTATCACTCCTGCCTCTGAATCAGTGACCTTCGTTATATCTTCCCCTTCAGAAGAGCTGATAAATGCTCACCCTAAGGCTATCCAAACTCCTGTGGCCGTCTCCTCTACCTCCATTGCAGCCTTGCCAGTTGTTGAAAATACCCATGGGAAGGAATCTGTGGGGGGTTACGATGAGGTTGGGTACTATATAATGGGAGCTCCCATGGAAGTAGAGGTTCCTGACCATTTGAATGCTGGAGGAGTAGACGAGTCTACCATAACTAGGGAACGTATCTTAATCAAATTCTAGGGTGTTCAAAAGTTATTGACACTTCCAGCGATGGTGACCAATTATTAGCTGGCTTGATTTGACCTCTTCAGCGAGTTCATCCCATAAAATCCATCATTGATAAATACCCTAAGACTGCTAAAAAACTAACCTCCACCTTCCGGCTCAAGGAGGTCTTAGCTTTGTCACCTAACTTTGGAGGAACACTGACTAAGGTTGATTGGTCATATAAAAGGTCTGAATACTGGCCATCATGGACACTGAGTCCCCAGTTAACGTGATCTCCACTAAGCTTATCAATAAGATAAAGCTAGCGCAGGGCTTGGAGTACATGCAAGAATTTGGAACTGCAGGCCTCAATAATACCCGTGCAATTGAGGCATACTCTTCACTTCCCATTCGAATTGGGAAGCTTAACTTATCAGCCCCTGCTGTGGCTTTGGACACTAAAGCATATGATATGCTTATTGGCACTAAATTTATGATTGAGTATGAGGGAATAATCAACATAAAGCAATGTTTCCTCTCCTTACTCAGCTATTAAGCCCCATTAGTCTTATCTAATAAAGAACCAAGCAAGCATGAATACTATTGACTGCTCATTTACCCCTTTGCACATATAACTTTGCCTTATTCCACTTCTGTCCACAATACAAAGAAATTGCCTAATTTAGTGAATGCTAGGAAAGGTATCCCTTTCTATGCTGCAGATGATGTCTTGATTAAGCCTGTTGGGTTTTACCCCAATTTGGGTAAAGCCTTGACCTGGGAATTTCCCCATTAAGCATAATTGCTTTTGGGCTAAAATTTATTATTTATATATAATATTCATATTTCAACTTTCTTGTGTGCAGTGCAGTGTCAATTCCAATCCAAAAATACTCTAATATGCAGTGCATTGATGTTTTTAATTTAGTTGGCATCTCAAGATCACCTTCCTTATATTACAATCGAGTTGTAGAGTTTACAATGAAATTGATTCCTTTCAATCTAGATATAAATAGCATTTTGAGAATGTTACAACTTTAACAAAAATGATATCTTATTTATTAATGAACTTATCAGATCTGGTATTCATCCATATCAGTTATTTGATACAAAAGATCATATCCCCAATATGTTTTGAATTTCTCTACTATTCCTTTAAATATACCTAACTATTTACAATAAAGGAGGACTGAATTCTGATATCTTAAAATTATTATATTGTGTTTATTACTTCTGATTCTTAATTAGTTGTAATAGTTCTGATAGTTTTCATTGCACCTGCTTATTCTAACTTTGGAACAAAAGCCTTTACTTGTGCTACCTTCCAGGTCTGCGTCCAAAACTGGTGCTCCCTGATAGGTCCAAATTCTGACACTGGTGCTCCCTGCCAGGTTTGCTTCCAAGACTATTCAGCAAAGACATATCTTTGCAAAGTTGTACTTCTCCTCAGTCTCTAGATATTATCAATGAGGAAGTTATTAAAAACCACAATTTTGTCTCAAATAGTTACCTTTTGGTCTTTTAAGACTGAATATCGTTATTCTTATTAGAATTTAGTATTACAACGAAACTAATAACTTCTTTATCATATTCCAACCTCTTGCAGGAACCTCTGAACCATTATGAGTTGGTTAAGTTCCAATTTTAAGAGTTTTATTTGGACCTCTGAACATCTGCTAAAGGTTAACTCCTATTCTAGCTTGGTTGGGTTTCAGTGCAAAACTTACAATTGATCAATATTGATTTATTGAATTTAATGATAATTTCACTGCTGGTGTTTGCTGTCTAAAATCTGACGAGTCACACCAAATAATCAACTATACTATGGACAATATTATAAAATTAATTTTTTAAAGGGAATCATCATCCATTTAATTGGCCCTGATCTGGAAAGATATCTGCTTTGGAATAATTTAGATCAAGTAATAGTGAATAATAACTTTACAGAAAAAATGATTTTCTGGGATTCAGAACATCCAATACATTTCCAAATGCTCAGTCAACTAAAACCTTTACTTGACCTGTTGGATATGGCTGAAGAAGTTGAAAGAGATGAACAACAATGCTAGAATCATAAAATAAAGAGATACATGAAAAATATAATTTACTACAAGGAGCAAGCACCTATATCTAAAAAAGTGGGATAACTTGAGACAAAAAGCCTGGGAGGAAATCACTCAATTCAATGATTATTGTCTTCTGAGCTTTTATTTACAGTGAAGAAAAATTCATTTTTTGCAGCCTCCCCAGCTTAAAACAATAAATAAAGAGAATATAGAAGTTGCAAAGTATCCTTCAATCCAAAAAAGTCCTTAATCCAATTAGTAAAGCTCCATATACAGGATCAATCATTCTGAATATTCAACTCAACGCCAAAATCACAACTTTCCATCTCACAATGCCCAATGTATCAGCTGATGTTAAACCCTCAAATTATAATTATCATTGATTGCTTTGATACACCCATAGACATGGTCACTCCTATCAATTTACAACCGCAAGTTTTTATTAATTCTATGAATCTCCTTATTTTCCCATCAGAGAAGTTCAATTCAAAATATACAAATGATGCATTGCCTCTTTATCAACCAACAAATTTTCAACTAATTAAGTTTCTATCTTTTCTTGATACTCCATCTGTTCCAGAAAAGTTACATGATCAATTAAGTACCCTAATACTAAGGGATAACCCATACGATCCTCCTGATCCCCATTGGCCTAAATCCACTTTAAAATATTAATTTCGCTAACCATTTAGTTTCCCCATTGTTATTGAGAATTACACTGTGTTAATAAATGAAAATAATAACAATTAAATTAAAGCGGAAGAATTTAAAGCCCTTGACATATTCCAAACAAAGCAAATTGCTAAATTCAACTTTAACGTAGGGAATAATTGCCTGCCACCAACTCCCATCAAAAACATACCTATTCGTCACTTATGCTTATACTTAAAGTCCTGGATGGACTCATTATTCAAATTAGCAACACTTTTGGTTTCAGTGTTATCAGCACCTTCTATGAGCCCAATCCCAGCTAGCTTCACTTTTTATAATAATGTTTTGAATCTCAAAAATGTGTTGCACCATCGTGATAATTATTTTGGAAACTGGTCTGGACCTGTTTGTAGCTGAGATACATGCAATAATTTTGGAGGCTTTTAAAACCGATTGATTATGGTGGTTGTGGTTCAGTCATCCTCACCAACATCTTTAATATCAAATTTGTCAACTTCAATCCCTATATGGTTGAACAATTCTGTCACCCTAGGTCAAGGCTTTGTGGGGGCTTTGTTGGGATTTACCCCAATTTGGGTAAAGCCTTGACCTGGAATTTCCCCATTAACCATAATTGCTTTTGGGCTATAATTTATATCTATATATAATATTCATATTTTGGGGGTGGAAGGTGAGTCAGTAGGGTGTATGGCTACCAACCTGAAGGTTGCAGGTTTGACTCCCACCCTTCACACATCGATCAGGGTGCCAGCTGAAGGAAGCTATTGGTGGTTTCTAGGTATAATGACATGAAAACCTTACCCATGATGTAGCCAGAAAAATCCAACCCCTGATCTGGAGGTGAAAAAAACTTTCTATGACAGAGTTGACCCTGCTCAGGTTTCATGTCAATACTTTCTTTCTCTATTTCAGTAATGTCCATCCCCTGGTCAGCTTGCCTCAAATAAATAAAAGATGATATTCATATTTCAACTTGCTTGTATGCGGTGCACTATTGATTCCAATTCATACTACTCTACTATGCAGTGCACCAATGTTTTTAGTTCAATTTGCATCTCAAAATCACTTTCCTGATATTTCAATTAAGATTTATAGTATACAATGAGATTAAAAATTCTTTCAAACTAGATGTAATTAGAATTTTGAGAATGTTACAACATTAACAAAAATGATATCTTATTTATTAATGAACTTATGAGATCTGGTAATCATCCATATCAGTTATCTGATACAAAAGATCATATCCCTTATATGTTTTAAATTTCTCTACTATTCCTATAAATATATTTAACTATTTACAATAAAGGTTGACTAAATTCCAATATCTTATATCTATAAAATTGTGTTTAATACTTCTGAGTCTTAGTAATAAGTTGTAATAAGACTGATAGCTTTTGTTACACCTGCTTATTCTAACTTTGAAACAAAAGCTTTTACTGGTGCTACCTGCCAGGTCTGCATCCAACACTGGTGCTCCATGATAGCTCCTAATTCTGATAAAGCCTGGTGAACAACGAGTTGTTGACACAAAAATCATGCTTTAAAATTCCACACCACTGTTTATTAGAACTTGCAGGTTTATTGATGGTGTTAGTCCTTTAGAGCCTCGGGTATAGCCTAGCTTTCTTGACCCAGCTTACCAGAGGCCCATTACTTTGCTATTGGGGAACCTCACCTCAAAGGACTTAATTGTAAAAAAACATTATGAGATTGGAAAAGGCATGTTAGTCCCTTTGGAGGACATTGAACGAATTCACTCCATTGGTCTATGATGGATATGGGCCAGCCAATGGATACCCTGGTATATATCTTACCCAAAGTCCATATATCAGATGAGCTGACCCCAGATGATCTGGAAAAGTTCACACTCTCCTCGATGAATATTATGATTTATTTCCAAACCAGATAATGATTATGGCCACATGAAGGGCAGGTGCCACTCCATCAATGTGGGTGATGCACATCCTATTTGGTCAAAACTTTACCACAAGTCAAAGAGGGAGGAATAGCAAATGAGGACAGAGCTTCAGCAGTTACTAGATGCAGGGTTGCTAGTTCCTTCACTAAGCCCTTGGTATTCCCCTCGCTTGCTAATAAAAAAGAAAAATGAGGTCTTTGGATAGTCAAAGACTACCACAAGTTAAATAACCTCATGAAAAAAAGTTATCCTCTCTATCGTATTGATAGTGCCCTGGCCCAACTCTCTGGCTCTAACTTCTTCTGCTATGGACTTAGCTAGCATCTATTGACAAATGGACCTTTCTCCTCAGGATCAGGAGAAATGCACCCTTATTTGTAGTGAGGGTCTCTTTCACACACCTGATTACCTCAAGGGTGTTCAAAACCCCTTCATCCTTCCAGAATGCGGTGGATGCCATGCAGGACCTGAAGTTAAGCTGTGTCATTGTCTACCTCAATGACATTACAGTATTCTCAAAAATGTTTAACGGATAACTTGATCACCTGAAGGAGGTGTTTCAATGGCTGCTTAAGTCAAATATCAAGTTAAAGCTCTCAAAGTTTACCTTTTAAAAAAGAAATATAATTTCCTTGGCCATTCCATTTCTCAAAAGGAATTCAACCAATCCAAGATAAGGTTGAAGCAATCTCAAAAATGCCTAACTCTAAAAATTAGGGGATATTGAGGCATTTCTAGGGAAGATGTGATATTACCATCGGATCATCCATAAGTTTGCTCAGCTTAGTGAGCTTTTTGTCCGCATATTGACCAAGAACACTCCTTTTCAGTGGGGTGCAGAACAGAATGCCGCTTTCAAGATTCTGAAACAACTGCTTCAACAACGCCCTATCCTAAGGCACCCAGATTATAATAAACCTCCATCTTATTCACTGATTCCTCAGACTATGACGTTGGGGCCATTTTAGCTTCTTGGATGAAATTTGGTGTAGATCATCCTGTATCCTATTTTAGTAAGATGCTGTCAAAAGCGTCACATAACTACAGTGTGACGGAGAAGAAGTGCATTACTGTTCTTTTAGCTTTAAGCACTTTCGCCCTTTCCTATATGGAACCTCCATCACTGTGGTTACTGACCACGCATCCCTAAAATGGTTACAGAACATGAAGATCCTACTGGCCAGTTAGCTCGCTGGTCTCTAAGGCTCCACCATTATGACATTAAGGTTAAATATCATGATGGTACCCGTCACATGAATGTTAATGGGTTGACTTGGATGCTAGTCCTTCACTTGGATAATAGTGAGGTGGAGAGGTTACATGACCTCTAATGACCCCCAATGAATGGGAGGATGAGGATAAGCCCGTCCAGAATATGTTAGCCCAACACTCCTGTAACACAAAAGTGGAGAATGGGAAGTTTTTATAAGCAGGTGGAGGCGAAAAGGCTGCCATACCTTTGGCCCTTGGAATGCATACCTGCTATCATAGAATCTCACTCCACCTTAGGGCATGGAGGTGTAAAGAAAGCTTATGAGTGGATTAAGGATCGTTACTATTGGGATGGTATGATGGAATATGTTATTTCATCTTGAAAGCTTGCCTTACATGTAAGAAGCAATCCAGTTTTAAGACTAGATACTAGTATTAACCCACTACCACCCACCAACCGTTCCACACAATCAGTTTGGATGTAGTAGGTCCCCTTCCTCAGTCTCCTAGTGGGAACAAGTTTATTCTAGTATCTATTGATCATTTCACAAAGTGGGTAGAAGCTGTGGCTCTTCCTAAGCAAATGGCCAAGGCCACAGCCACCTTTTTACATCAATACATTTCTCTCAACATGGCTGTCCCCAAGTACTACTCTGTGATAATAGTAAGAATTTCACCTCCAGAGTAGTCAAAATCCTGGCTATATCCATGGGATACAAAAAAATTTCTCGGCTCCATACAATCCCTCTGCCAACAGAACTGTGAAGAGAGCAAGTGGTACCTTGGTATACATCCTTCAAAAATGGCCTCTTCTAATCCACTTCACTTAGATCGATTCTGACCAAGTGTTCTTATGGCCTACTGGATTAATTATCACTGGTTTGTTGAAATGTCCTCATTCCATGTCTTGTATGGGCGAGAACCAGGAATACCTGCTCTCTTAGTTAAAGATGTATTCTCCTCAAGAGTTGAGGAACCCAAGAAGACTATGAGAATATTGGCTAACGCATTATCCAACCCCAATATGAGGCAATGACCAATTTAGCAAAAAAACGGTGACTAAAGAAGGTCAGGCGGCCAATGAGCTCAAAACCCCCTACCTACATTCAAAGTGTCCTACATGGTATTATACTACCATAACTTCATCACTCCTAGAAGTGGTAAGCTTGGATCAATCTGAGAGGGTCCCTTCACCATCACCTACAAAAGAGGCAATGATTACATTATAAAATCTTTAGCTAGAGGAATCACTACTAACTGAGTACATGGCAGCTCCCTTTGATTATATTCTCCCCCAACATTCTTGAAGGGGGTGATGTCGGACATTTGCCCTCTCAGCTGCAAAGGAAAAATGTCTTTAGTCAAGATCAGCCAAAATGGGGTAATGTCAGCCATTTACAAGTTCATGATGACCTAAGAACGATTTAATAAAAATAATGCTTTCATTGAACAAAAGAACTTGGTTAACTCTTGGTGGAACCCCGCAAATTGAGGTAACATGATTTTGATAAATACTAAGGCAACAACCATAAAGTCGCACAGTCAGATTTTTCTAACCAAGCGGTGGACCCTGAGGCATCCATTGAATGAAACTCCCCCAGCCACAATCACGTCCCTTCATGTACCTACGCGGAGACTACCTCCTTTTATAGGCGTTGTGGGGGTCCCATGAGGTAGAATAATTTCCTCTGATGGGGATTGGTAGAAGCTTATTATAACATTACTTCAGGGTATGTAATGCCGACCAATAATTCCTCATATGTTATACAGCTCAGGCAAAGCGAGTATTATGAGCTTCAATAGGCTGCTTTATCATATTTCCTATTTGGACGGTAACAAGCTGTTCCAAATTTACAATTGAATTCCTACTGACCTTTGATACAGTTAAATAGGGATTAGTAAGATATAGAGGGGATTGCTTTATCTTTCTTACCCTACTACAAATAAATAATCTTAAAAACCCATGTTTTTATCAATGTAAATTTACAAAATTTATTAAATCTTTTGTGGTATCCACCGGTGTAAACACCAGCGAGCACAGAAAATCTGTATTTCTTACAGATCTTCTCACTATATCTGACTTGTAGTTATCCAATATTACCCCCTTCAAGAGTGGTAGGAGGTGAATAAAGGCATAAGAACTGACCTTGAGCCCGGTTGATGCTAACTCCAGAAGCAAGGAATATAATTGCTTACTCATCCCCTTGCTTATATATGACTACAAAAGGTCCCTCCAAGATATAACCAAGTTTCTGACTCCTGGGAGTGATACAATTATGGTAGATTTATGTAAATTCTGACACTTGGAAGGTAGGTAGAGGGGGCTAGAGCTTGTTAGTGGCTTAAACTCTTTTGTGACAGTATTGGCAAAGTTGTTCATCGCCTCTGAATACAACTGGATGATGTGCTGGGTAACTTCTTCATAGCTTGCTCAGGATTAGTCTTATTTTAAAATAACTTTGGATAGTAACGATGGAACCCCAGGTTTTTTACCATACAACACTCAGAAAGGCGACATTTTAAGGATCCGCTATTAGCGATATGGTAAGCCATGGGGCACTGGGTAAGTAAAGATCCCAGTGAAGAGGTTCTGAAGTGGCTTTTTTTCATAAAATAGAAATAGGGTCCCATTGGCTCTTTCTATAGTACCATTGGTCAAAGGGTTATAAGGGCCAAGAGATTTGTTGTGTTCCCATGGAGGTAGCGAATATCTTCACCACTCTGGAGGTAAAATTTTCTTTCCATTATCACAGAGCAGGACCTGGAGACAACCATTGCGAGAAAATATATATCGATGAAGTAACGTGGTCGCAGCTTTGGCAGTTTGAGCAGTAAGAGCCACAGTCTCAACCCACTTGGTAAAGTGTTCTATGCCCGCTAAGCTATACCGGTTTCCCCCAGTAGTCTGGGGTATAGGGCCTACCACATCTAGACTTATGATGTGAAAGGTTTGTTGAGGCGTAGTGGGCTGATACTGATACCTGACCTTGTAGTTGGATTGCTTCTTGCAGGTCAGACATGCATCCAGGACTTCAGTTATTGTCTCCATGATGCACTCCCAGTAAAGCTGCTCTTTAACCCACTCATGGGGTTTCTGTACTCCACTATGTCTAAGAATGGTATAGGACTCCAATATTACAGGTAATCACTCTGATGGTCAGAGCTAGGGCATTTTAATTCACCCCTATTTTCCTATACAACTTCCCGCTTTTCACCTTTATGTTGCAGGAGTGTCGAGCTAATGTTTTCCTGATGTGTTCATCCTCATTTTCCCAGGCGTTGGGGGCATAAGGAGGTCATACAGCCTCTCAGCTTTACTATAGCTCAGGTAAAAGAATGGCAGCAGAGTCAAACCATCAACGTTTTATGGCGGGTTAAAGTTTGGTGCTCAATCTTCATATTATAGTGTTGGAGCTTTAAGGCCCAACGAGTCAACCGTCTAGTAGGATCTTTCATATTTTTTAACCACTTCAGGGAGGCTTGGTATTTACCACAGTGAAAGAAGTCCCATATAAGAAAGGGCGGTTATATTTTACGATCAGCAGGACCACGAGGCACTCCTTCTCAGTAACGCTATAATTATGTTCAGCTGTGATAACGTCTTCTATGTAGGAGATGGGGTGATCCAAGCCATTAGCATCTAATTGAGCTAAAATGGCCCCGACTGTGTAGTTTGAGGCTTTTATAAACAAGATGAAAGGTTTACTGTAATCATGGCGGTGCTAATTGGAAGCTTTTGCAACAACTTCTTAAGTGTCTCAAAGGCGGCCTGTTGTTCAACTCCCCAACAAAAAGAAACATTCTTAGCCAGTAACCGGACAAAAGGATCAATTAGTTGGGAGAACTTGGGGATAAATTAAAGAAATACCCATCATACTCAAACTTACCTTGATATTGCGCAGGGTTTTGGGAGCAAGCATTTTAATATGATCTTAACCTTGTCTTGGAGGAGTTAAATCCCTTCATGTTAGATGGCGTGCCAAGTAAATCTAATTTCTTTGGAAAAATGTGCACTTGGAGGGCTTTAACTTAATGTTGGCCTTATGTAGGCACTGAAACACTGCCTTCAGGTGAGCAGGATGTTTGTTGAAGTTATTAGAGTATAATGTGATGTCATTAAGATAAACGATGATGCAACTTAACTTCAGATCCTGAAAGATGTGGTCCATGGTTCGATGGAAAGTTCTGGGGGTATTACATACCCCTTAAGATAGTTGGGAGTTTGGAAGAGACCCTCACTGCAAATAAGAACGCATTTCTCCCAAGATGGGGAGAGAGTATATTTGCCAATAATCTCTAGCCAGATCCAAAGATGAAAAGAAGTTAGAGATGGATATTTGGGCTAGGGCGTCATCAAATCTGTGAGATCTGATAACTATCCTTCTTAGTGAGGTTGTTCAGTTTACAGTTGTCCATAACTTCCCAATATCCTCCATTTTTTTTTTATCAATAGAAGCGAGGATGACCAAGGTCTTTTGGATGGCACCATCAACCCAGCGTTCAACAACTGTTTTGGCTCAATCCGCATCTGTACATCCTTAACTTTTTGATTTATGGTAGGTTTAGATTGGATGGGACAAGCATACTCAAGGTCAATGGTATGCGTCCAATTCTCCATGTGCCCATAGTCAGTTTCAGAGTTAAAGAAAGTGCCGCTATAGGGCTCCAATAACTTATTAACTTTATCAAGATCTGCAGGGGTTAGATCATCAGAAATTTGAACATTAAGAAAGTACAAAACTATTGATCAGCAGGTAGGCTCATATCCGCCATACACCTATACAGTGAACTTGTTTAATGTCCTCAATAGGGACCAACATGCCTCTTCTGATCTCCTGATAACTTGACGACCATGTCCTTCTTGATGAGATTCCCCAATTGGAGATTGATTGGTCGCTGATAATCTGGGTTTAGCACGCCTGGCAAGACTCTAGGTTCAATAGGGATAACTTCGTCAACGCTGTTTAAGTGCAATAGACAGTTGTGAGGGATTTTAATGGTAATCTTCGTGTCAACTACCCATTGTTCACCCGCCTTTATTACTGCCACTTCAGACGCATAAAAAGGGATACCCTCTAGAGCATCCACTGTTGGAGGAAACATTTGATGTTGCGTCCTGCCGTTGTATAGTGTATGGATAAGGTGGAGGAGGGGTACTCAATAGTGCTAGCCTAACCTTTTTTTAATGAGCTCTTCATTGGTCAGAATAAAAGGAACCTCGTAGTTAAGCAGGGAGAGATATCCCTGCATCAAGTTAATGACCCCAACGTAATCAAGCATAAACTGGGTCCCAATGAGTAGATTGAAGGTATTATTGGCCACTACCACCGCTGGGACCAAGAAGATAAACTTCCTAGAGCGAATGGGAAGAGAAGAGTACGCCTTAATGGCTCAGGTGTTATTTGGGCCAGCAGTTCCAAATTCTTGGTCGTAATCAAGGTCAGGGACCAGCTTACTTTTTTATGAGTTTGGTTGACACATCGTTCACTGGGGACCCAGTGTCAAGGATAGCCCTAACCTGCACTCCATTAACAATGACCTCCACTTTGGTTAAGGTTCCACCCAACTTAGGGGAGAGCGAGGACCTCTTTTTAAATGGAGAGTAGAGGAGAGTTTTTTTTGGCAGTTTCAGGGTATCTCTCTTGAATAGACTGCAGGGTATGCACACACTTGGTAGATCAGATCAGCGTGGCAATGAGCTGGGTGGCTTCACTGGCATTATCAATAACCTTTAGAACTCTCAGCACTTGATGAAGTAAGTTCAGCGGGGTATCATCACCATATCCACTCTCTCATGGTTCAACCTTTCGGATATCTCCACTTAACCTGGGGCTCCTAAAACATAGCGACCCACAGCTTCACAACCCCTTTCAAATTCATACTCGGAGGGTTTATCAATGCATGTTAGGGAGCCCATAGGGTGTGAGGTAGGATCAGGGCTTCCCTTAAGGTAGGATAGGTCCTAAAGTTGCTCCTCCAACTTATTAACTTTTGGGGGAGGCGTGGGATTTGTCACCACTCAATTTTTGACCTTCACAGTTGGAGTTTGGGATGCCTCACAGCTACATGTTTTGGATTAAAGTTGGCTGGAGGATATAGTGTCGAGGAGGTGGATGCTTTAACTATGCCAACTTTTGGTTGATCAGCGGCAGTGAGCATTTGGGAAAAAATTGGTTTAGCTTTAGCGACCTGATCCTTGAACCCATTGCTGGTGGGGCGAATGTCGCATGAGATAGGGGTTTAGGCTTTTGGATCACTTGGAGAGGCTGTTTGGAAGGCAAAAGGTGATTTTGGCGACAAGATGGGGGCAGGGAGCGCTTCCCCATTGATGAGGATGCACTATGACTTGCTACTTATGAACTTAAGGGTTGCAGAGGAGAGGAAGATCAGGTTTAAGACACACTGCAGGTGCTGGCCTCAGAGAGGTAACCAGAATAGGGGTCAACATAGCCTCCTTTGGTAGAGCTTCAGTTGAGATTTCCTCAATGGTCTGAACCCGGGGGTTTGACTCAACGCCTTAATTAGCATCAGTATTTTAGATATCTGCAACTTCCAACAGAGCCTACTTGTTATCTCAGATAGTCTATAAGTGACGCTTACTGGATATAAGATGCTGGGCTATAGTAGGGCGAGAAGCTAAGCCAGTTAGAATGGCCGCAAGAGCATCATCATAATGTAGCATTTTTGTGAGAACCAAGGGCTGAGCTTAAGCATAAAATAAATCAACTAATATGGCAAGCGATGCTTCCCTTTTATGCTGAGACACATAAAATCCTATTTTTGCCTTTATAGACTCTACATCGAGCCAACCTCTTTGATAAGCACTTGATTAACCTCTGCTCAGGTGCTGAGGTTGACCATGTTGGGAACCATTATTTCTTGAGCTATGAGGCTCAAACAGGGAAGGATGTACTTAACCTTTTGGTAGTCAGTTGTTCCTTTTATCATTGATTTATAAACGAACAGAAAAGAGGCAATTCTACTCTCCTGGGGTAAATTTGTAAAATAAGGGGTGGTATTATGAAGAACATGGAAAGCCCCATGAGGTCTTTGAGAAGAGTGCTTCTCAAGCCTTTTGTTGTGAGACAAAGCACTGGCTAGCTGAAGTTCCAAAGTAGCTAGCTGGGGGTTGATTTCAGTGGAAAGGTCGTGAGTGTTATTTACCCCACCAACCTTTATTTTATTTTCTAGTTTATTTTTGGTTTACAGGCTCCCCTTTAGTGAGCACCACATGTCAAGATACTGGCACAAACTAAGGCTCACAAGTGCTAATGGCACAGGATTTGGCAATTTTAAGGAAGCAGCAGTTTAAAACTCATAACTGCTGTTAAATAAAATAAAGGACTTCTAGTTACCACTTATATTAAACTAGGGTTTAAACTATTAAGTAAGAGGATATATTGTTATTTTATATGCGGCAGCAAAGGGGTAAAAAGAACTATGTTATTATGTCACTGGTTAGTATATAAACAATCCAATTTTGAAATGAGATGGCTGTGAAATTCAGTATAAGTTACAAATATCCAATTTAGGAAATATGAGGTTTCGACCTTTGGATTTCTCAAAAACTCGCTTTGATTCAATAGAATGGCCATTGAAGGGTCAATAGTAGGTAGGACCAGTCCGATTAGGCAAGGATTTGATATATCAGAATCAATAACCGTTGAAGAAATTTTTTACCCTGTTGGCACCTCCTCTGAGGATATAAAAGGGGGTTGTCCCCGCGTAGGTGGTTTAACTAAAAAATTTTATGGAATGTAGGAACCTTGGATAGACTCCCCGGATTCCGCCGCATGGTTGGAGCAATCTGACTACTTAAACTCATGGTATATGGCTGAGAATTATCAATTATAGTATTGCCCAGGTTCAAGGGGTTCTACCGAGAATCATCCAGGGACTTTTGGTAAGTTCGTCCTAATGATTAACTAAAGCACTATTATTGCATAATCAGACTTGTAATTTTCCAACAGACCTTCCTCTCATTTAATGCATGGTGGACAATCTACAGTTCCGTCACACTTTGCTCAAGGTAGTCAAAGAATTTATCTAATTCACCCTGCTGATCTACCAGAAGTTCAATGGAATCTGGACAAAATGAAGCCTTTTTCTCCACTAAACTCATTTCTCCATTTGGGGACAAGGTTTTTCATCCTCTCAACCATGATGCAGAAATCAGGTGCCAGATTATCTGGGCCATCTTGATGTAGGCCTTTCCAGCCAAATCGTTTTATAAAATTTATCTGACGCCTCAGGTGAAGCTTCCAACCCCTTGACACATTGCAAAATACCTCAACAGGCGTAAGGCTAAAAACAAGGTCTCCCAATATATATCAAATTTAATCAATTTGATTTGCAAACCCAATCAGAATTTCCAAAAAATATAAATTTACATGATTTTCAGAAAAGTTTATTATATAGAAACTGAACCAGAAAATTTGTAAACAGAGCTCAAAGATCACCAACTACAAACCAAGGAGGATTGTTCTATTTCAATGACTCTCCAACCCTTGATAAAGATGCCACTGAAAGACCCACGGTTCCCCAAAATGCAACATTTGGTTTGCCATGGGGCATTTGATATTTTTTAAATCTTATTTCCCTCACAAAATCCATAGGGCGTCCCTCTTACAAGTAATCAGAACTTCCATGCCATTGGCATTCTGGGATTTCCACTGGTTTATTACACACCCTGATTGAAAGCCCAGTCTTACCATGATCAGCAGGTTCCATGACACATATGTTCAGGATCTATCACCAACTTCCAGATCAGCCACCTGGTGACTCCCTCATTCTTCTGTGTTGTCCTTGCGACCGCAATGATGAGAGTCATGTTTCTCAAGCTTTGGGAAATGGAGGTGCAATTCCAAAAGCATCTCCATTGATTCTCATGCGCATGATGCTTCCTGATCAAAATTCTCATCAGAGCCTTCAAGCACATGTTTCTTTAATAAGAACTTGAGTCTCAACTTTATTGGAGCTCAATTTAAAATTCAGGATACTATCTTACTCATTAACTTAAATCCTGACAATGCCACCTCAAGGTCCTGTCAGACAGAGGTATAAGGCTGTTGGAATCAGCCATGTCCTTAGTTCACAACTTTCCCCTGTTTTGCGCTGGCAATGGAGTACTCAGATTTCACCTTATAAATGACCTTTTAAGTTCTGGAACAAAGATTGCTGAGTTTGTTCTTTCGACCTCTGGGCAATGGTGATAAAAGAGACTAGGTCACCTAATTGATAATATGTTAGGATGGTCAACTGACATTTAACTGGGATGTCAACCTTTCTGTGGTGGTGACAATGCCTTGCATGGTTAGGGATTGAAGACAGAAAATTTTATTGGCTAAGGCCCTCAAGGTCAAATCAGAGATCTCAGGCATAGAGGTAATAGGTAGGGGTGAGCTCTTTGGTAATCTAGGAGCACGCCCATATAGAGCTTTATAGGGGACATCTTGTTGCTTTTATGGTAGCTTATTTGGTAAGCGAGTAAGACGCTGGGTAGGCAGTGGTTCCAGAGAGTAGGGTCAGAGAAGGTATTCTTCCACAAATAGATATGAGTTCTGTTAGCATGTTCCACTGCATCATTGGTAGAGGGGTTATAGGAGGGCAGTAAAACTTTGGTTAGTTCCAAAATGTGAAGTCAGTCCTTGGACTACCTATGAGGGGAAATCTAGCCCATTGTCTAATAGTAAAGTTTGTTAGATCCATGCTGGGTGAATTTGAATATAATTAGCAATAGGGCCAGTGCTTTCACGGTGGTAGAAGGAATGGAAATTGCTTCAAACCAATCTGGTCAAATGGTCCACAGCTAATATGATATATTTATAGCCGTGTAACCTGGTTTGCAGAGGGCCCACCATATCAATTCTGATGACACTAAAGGGACTTGACAGAGCCACAACTAAATGTCAATAATAGGGACTATCCCATTTCTAGGACTGACAAGTCATATAAGCCTTTAGTACTTCCTGGATGGTCTTAATCATTGGATCCCAATAGCATCATTTCTTTATGCCATTTGTGGGTCTTTATTAATGCCACATGTCCCACAGTCATGAGTCCTTCAATAATGACATAGGTTCTGGAAGAAGGGTGGTTACAAGGGAGCCATTTCTTGTTTATTTTCTTATATAACATTGCCTTTTTGATTTAGGTGCCTTGGGTCATCTTTCAAAGCTTAGCTTGAATCTCAGTATTTTCCAACTCACATTGATCAGTCCAGACAATTAAAACTTACTGGCGAACTTTTTGGGTTTAGGCATCTAGTACTGTCTCCCTAAGAGACCATCAGCGTTCTGATGAACTGATCCTGCACGATGTACAATAAAAATTGTAATTCTGCAGCCTATGGCCCACCTTGCTAGATGGCCAACTGAGCTCTTCTTCTACTGCAACCATTGGAGCGAGAAGTGGTCAATGATGACAGTGAAATGGTTGCCATATAGATAGGTCCAGGAATGCCTGATTGCCCTTGAAACAGGTAGCACTAATGCTCAGAAATGTTGTAAATCTTTTTGGCCTTGCTCAATGTCTGTGGTAAAGTAAGCCTTTGGGTAAATGAATTGATCTCTATCTTGCTGAGATAGGATTGCCCTGACAGCGACATCACCAACATCAGTGAATAGCAAAAAGGGTCCATTGTAGCACGGATGAACTTAAAGGGATTAGTACAAAGAGTGGTATGTAACATTGAAAGCTTGTTACCGTTCAGGCTGTTACTAAAACAGTACATTCTTTTATAGAAGGTAGACCAGGAGATTCTCCAAGTCAGAAAACCAAAAGATGAACTTACAATAATAACACACCATTCTAAGGGAACACTTTAATAACCCTAAGGCTCTGAGGGTGCAACATCTTCTTAATGGCGTCAACTAAGTCTAAAAATAAGCTGAATTTTTTTAGGACTTCATTTGTATGAGGAATCCACCTATGTTTATAAGAAAGAGCAATTTAAAGCATAAGCTTTATTAGAAACTTCCTATGACATTCTAACACTTCCTGGTGGTGTTCTACATGTCCATTGAAAGTTTTCACGAAGACAGTGATATTATCGAGATACATGAGGACACAGGATAGCTTCAAGTCCTCTAGGATCCCATCCATGGCGCGTTGAAAGGTGGTGGCGCGTTGCAAAGGCCCTGGGGCATCCTCGCTGGCTCAAATAACCCTTCATTGGCTATTAGTACACATTTGGACCAATCATCATGAGCTAGCTCTACATGCCAGTATCTGCTAGTGCGATCCATAGCATTAAAATGGTGATCCAGCAAGCAAGTGGATAGAGTCATTGATCCGGGGCAAGGGTAACTGTCCTTCTTGGTAATGAAGTTAAGTCGTATATAGTCCATTACCACACATTTACTGACATCCTTTTTCTAAACTTAAAGAAGGGGGAAGGCCCTTGGAGAATGCGAAGGCACCAACAAACCAGTTTCAAGTAGGTACTTAAGCTCAACAGCCACCTAAGCCTCTTCAAATTTATTTTTTGGTTGGGATGGGACTAAATGGAAGGTGAATCCTTAGTAACAACGTGATGCAAAACGCCATTCATTTTCCATAATTTATAGTAGAGGTTGATAAGAGGTATGAGTATATTCCAGTAGTTTTTAACTTGGCTATGTTGTTCACTAGTGGGCTCATTCCCAATAAAGGTGTCGAGTAGAGCTACTGATGGGGCTGTTTCTGACCCAAAATCTCTTAGACTTTTAAAGTTATGGATGTCATCTATAGTCTCTACAGGAAGGAGATGAACATAAGCGGTAGAAGTATTAGACCCCATTATCCTAGGTTTGTCAGTGAGTTAAGCCAGCAGCACTGATATGGATCTAGCAAAGTCAGGATCTAAAATTCCCAAACAGATCAGGACCTCCTTGAGGGATGGGTTTTCCATGCCTTGTATATCCACCAATTGTCCTGAGGGAATATTAATATGAACTTGTGTGTCAATGACAACCTGGGATTTTGGTGGTATTGCTGTATTAGACAAAAAATAATCATGCCTTTTTAACAATTTACTATAGATGGGGTATCCATACGCTAGAGCCTCTTACATGATCTCAAGCTAGAAAATATGGCTTTGCTATCCAAAAAGAAAGACCAAGCTTTACATCGATGAATCCCCCTTGGGTTGGGACCATCTAGTACTAAAAAAAAAGAAAGACCAAGCTTTGATATCTAGATTGGCGTTGTAAGAGGTTTAAAAACCTATGGACCTGGTGTCCCAGAAGGTATAAAAATACTTTATCACAATGCATGATAGTAGAATAGTTCCAGATAAACTGAGTCCTGAGGAGGTCATAACTTGGTTTTTATAGTACAACAGCTGGGGTACCCACAGGAAGCAATCCAAACAAATAGGTAGTGAGGAATAGGACGCAATGGACCAAGTGCATTGTGGCCCAGCCGAGCCATATTCCATGTAAAGTGATAGTTTTTGTCAATTTTGATGCTGCTTCATTAATTTAGATAAAATGACATATATTTGGGGAACCACTGATGTCAATAGCGGGGATAGGGACTTTATGGACTCAAATGGTGACTCATGTAACTAAGCTCTTTTGATGTGGGGCTAAAGTGAGTAACATAGTAATATAACAGAAGAAGAACAAGCAGTATCAGGTTCTTTATTATCAACGGGCACCAAATCATCTTCTGGTACAACAACCTTATACTCATTAGAGGTCACAAAGCTCTTGAGGTGGTACAGGGAAGTCAACATGAAGTGCTAAGCCTTCATGCTTACTGCTTTCTCCCACCTCCTCGGTGAGCCTCTTCCAACAAGTCTTAATGTCATTATGGAATCCATTGCAGGATTATTATTGAGGTTTGAGATTATTCTGGTTCTCAACAACGTATACTTGAGAATTGCTGGAGTAGACGGATGTGTACTTGGGATGCGATGTAGATTCAGGAATTTCATTAAGTGCTTCCTTAATTTTCCAGATGTAGATAAAGCTGTTTTTTTGGTTAATCATGAGCATTTGGACCTCAGGATAAGATCCTAATGTAGAGATGATCACGGTTTATGCGTCATGCAAGATATTATAATTTGATGGTTATCAATAGCTGAGCTTAATAATAGTTTCAGCTGATAAACTTCACAGGACTTTTTCCTCTTTTCAAATGAATGCCACTAGCGCCTGCTTCTTATTAGCTATGGAAGACTGCTTACAAATCCTTGTATTAGAGCAGCTTGGATTTGTTCCCAGAGTTGGTATTCCTTTAAGTGAGGAGTCATAATTTCCCAGGAGGTGCTATTCAGACAGAAGTGGATGTTCTTCATCTTCTATTGGTTGGTTGCCTCCTCCATTGGGCTCTCATAGGTGCATTGGAAGAGACAATGCTTTCCTGTCCTGGAGTGAATTCTCCTTGAAAGCAGGCTTAAAGTCATTCACAAGAGGGGAGAAAAAGTATTGACATCATGAACTGGTGCAGGCTCAGAAAACTGTTTACACATAGTTGTGAGGGGCTTGTTAGTCCAATTATCATCTCAATCCGGTTAAACCTCCTAAATTTCATCAAAATATTAAGATTTAGAGAGATAATGGAGTCTTTATGGGCAACTAGATCCTTCAGCACTAGGATTACAGAACATTGGATGAGCATCATACTCTCACAGTTACTTAAGCTAGTCCCAAACCTGTGTGTAAGTCTGAGGGAGCACCCCTGTGCTTCGATTGTGAGGTATTTCCGTTATGCATAAAAAGAGGCCAAGAAGGAGGCTGTTTCCATCAAGACCCTGGAGATTTAGCAAATGTGGTGGACAAGAGGTGTAAGATGGCGTACCCTCTCATGGTTGCCCCTTTTCCCAATACCTGGCCTTGCAAGAGCTGCTCCAGAGGATCAGGGTGTGTGCGTAGAGGTGGCAGCTAAGAGAGGACACCTCCAGAGAGGAAGTGGTGAGCATCTACCCCTCAGTGAAAATTTTGGGTTTGCTGAAGAGGCGGGAAGAGGAGAGTACTTATCCACAGTGACAATTTTGGGCTCCACCAAAAATGGTAGATTCAGATAAATTTGGGGGGTCCAACTCCTTTGGAGGTAAAGGTGATAAATTCATTTGGTATGCAGTGGGACCAGCTCTACATGGGTGGCCTTGGGCACAATCAATCACTCACTGAATGAAGCATCGCTGATCCACCAAGCATATTAGCAGTGGGAGGAAAAAATGTCAGAAAAATTTGAGCAATAGCAAGGTGGCCAACAGAAGGCTGATTCTTTGTTGAATTAGTTAGAAATTTCGTTCTGCTGAAATCAGTTAGGATTGAATTACCTTCATTAGTGCTTTATCAGTTATTCCTCAAGCCCATACTTCTTGAGACAACCATCTCTCTCTGGTACAGCTGTCAGTCAATTCTCAAAATTTTGTTAAGATTAAATAAAACCCTTCTTCAGTTAAATCTTATTGGATTTATTCGAGGTAAGCTGACCAGGGGATGGACATTACTGAAACTTAAAATAAAACTAAAAACTAACGTAACTAATTGGTTCAGAAAAAACGCCCAAATGAGCAGATTGCGTGAAACACTTCAAACTAAACAATCAACCAGGTGGGCAGCGGAAACTGCTTATCCCTCAATGACTGAAGGGGAGGGGGGACTTGGGGGCTCATCTTTGGCACGGATTCCTCTTCCCAGAATAGGGTATTTGTCAAGGCAGACAATAAGGGCGTCAGGGCATCGGCAGCATGTGGTTTATTATCTCTAATGAATGGTATTTCATGGGAATTGCCATCTAGGAAAATTGCACTGATATATTTGGCTAAAGCTTTTTCAGCTTTAATGTGGGCGTCTGGGAGGTTAACAATTGTGGCAATATTGGGTCGGGTAATCTTAGCTTTCAGATTCCGTGCTGCAGTTACCACGTTTTGGATAGCGTCATTAACATTTTTATGTAATTTTTTCACTATGATTTTACTCTTTTGAGTAAGACCTTTGGGGATAACAGGAGGTGGAATTCCTCCTGTGAGCATCATCACTGACTTGGCAATAGCTTTACAAAGGGGTCGAAAATCTGGTGTTGCAGCTGCTTCACTGCAAGCTGGTAATCACTGCAAAATAAATCAGGTTTTACCATGGGGTATATAGTCAATGGGGTATTTGACGTCCCATTCTGCATTAATGAACTGCTCAATTTGCAGATATGGTTTTTCAATGAGCTTACTTGATTCATTAATTTCAGCCAATAACTCCCATGGGTTCTGACTGAATTTAATTGGGAATCGGCGTACAGTTGAAAATTTGGTTGATTCATTAGATGAAGCATGGGATTGAACTGGGGTCCAATCTGATGCTTGATTGGAGGAATCATGTGTGACATTGGGGCGAGGGGAAGGCTGATTGGTGGCTGCAGGTGCAGCTGGTGCAGCTGCAGCCACAGGCTTTAGGGGATGGGGAGGTAGGATCATACCCCATTCCAGAACTTGTATGGGGTGGGCGGCAGATTGGAGGTTGGTAGATGAATTTTCTGATCCATTGGAAGTGGCTAAGGAGGGGCACTTGTGTTTTGGGTGGTCCAACTTGAAACATGACGGACAGATTGTCCGCCCGCCCTCAATGCAGGCCCAAAATGGATGGTCAGTGTCATGGAAACGGCAGAAAAAGTTTAGACCAGCCTGCCAGTTGGGGTGCGTGAACGCCCAAAAGGCAAGCCAGAATGCCAGAGGCATTGCTGACCATACGACTTGATATGGAGCCAGTAAATGTATTACCACAAAGTGGTGGTGTAACAACAGGGTAAGGAGTATCTCAAAACAAACCACACTGAACCCATTCCCAACTCAGTGGTTCTAACTTCATGAGGTGGAATTACTGCATAATTCACGACGAGATTCTTGGTCTGAGAGGCCAACTCATTGGGGGCAATAGGGAGATGGATTCTCTCTTTTCATTGCTGTAAATAGGGCCATAAAATCCCCGTGTATTGTTGTCAGAAATTTATAAGAGCGGGGTTGTAAAAAAAAGTGTCAGACTCTCTGGGCCCAATCAGCGATAGAAGGAGCCATGGTGACCAAAAGAATTGGTAAAGCCCACCCAGAGTGAGGGGTGATGGACCACCAGGGAAATTCCATTTGGGATGCGGTCAAAAATAGAGAATAAAGAAAATTTGTTTTTTTTGGCAAAAATGTATTTGGAAAGGAAAGTAAAAAAATTGACCAACAATTTTCTTAGTGCCATGCAACTGATTAAATAGTGGTCAATTGGGTAGTGACAGGATGGGGTTGGGGCCCACAAATTCGACCTAACTGATGAATTGTTTGAGAATGGGGGGTTTATTCTTTAGGAACTGATATTGAAAAATTTGGTGGTGGGCCAAGTCTCTGTCAGTTTGACCTCAAACATCCAAACCAGGGCTTGACTACATTTCTGACAATTGGCATTACAGCATTTGGCCTGATGGGTGACGGGAATCTCCCAAGGCCATCCCTTATAGGGATGGGTCCAACTGGTCAGGAACGGGTTTGGGACAGCCAACCCACCCATGCTCAGTTGTTTAACTGTTCATTCGGTCAACAGCAGCACATCAGGTAAAACGCCCAAATTACTATCTGAGGGCTTCAAACCCTCATCAATAGCACCCAATATTTGTTCAACTGGTTTGGAGATTGAATTGGAACCATTGGGCTATCCAGCCAATATCTCATTCTTCCTTCTTTTATAGCCATTTGAATTTTGGGCATCAGCTAGATTGCCAGCTGAATTAGATCTGACCAAATTTCAATTCGATAATCTTAGCACAGATTTCACTAATTCCCCACAGCAGTTCTGCCAAGGTAAGTGTGGGTATTGGAGGTGGGATCCGAAGTGGACGAGCTGTTATTAATCGCTCATCTACTATGTGAGTGAGGTCGCCCTGAGTGATGAGGGGTACCGCCATCCTCTTCAGTGTCTTTTTATTTTGGGAATAGGAAGATGACCTGATCGAGAGCCAAAGGATGTTCCCCAAGACTTATAGTCAGGCGCTAAAGGCTTAATGGCACGAGGGGGAATCAACAAGACGATTCTTATAAATTCAGGGCTAACTGTGGCATACGCCTGAGGCCCAGTGAGTCATGTGGCACCATTTGAGACCACAAATTGTATGATGGGGTTGGAGCCACAGGCTTTATAAACCATCCATCAGTTCCTAATGGAGCACTGCAGGGGGAGGTGGGTGGGCAAACCATCAAACTGGACCACCAAAGTGGTGTCCTCTGGGAGCCTGTCTGAGTTGTGGGAAGAGGGGTGCCCTGGAATACCAGGGGCACATTTGCTGCAGTGGCAGAATCAGCTTCACTTTTGAAAGCCAAGGTCAAAATACCCCTTATAGGGGCGGAAATCTATAAATCCGGCAGATGTCATCACCACCTGTGCCATTTTAATAATGGCTTGGTCATGGTATGGGAAGAGTTTCCAATAATTGACCCTTAGGCTGTAGTCCATGTTGCTCCAGGGGAGCACCAGGGGGCAGCAAGGTAATGCTTGGGTATGACCAAGGTGGGCGTCAAGATCCCTGGGAGAACGAATTTTCCATGGGTTTGGAATGACAGGGTGAACCAGTCCAGTTATGTTTTCCTGCGGGACAGAAAATGGCAGAAGGAGTTTCATCGTTGCCCCACACTGGAGCATCTGGTGGAGAATCTGAGGACATTGGAACGAAACTACAATAGGTGATTAAGATTTACTTTTTGTTAATTTATGTAATTTGCTCAGAAAACTTTATGCTGAGCTGAAAGAGATCCTTCAGAAAAATTTAGCTACAACAATTTTCACTTTATGTTGCTCTAGCTACCCAGAAACATGCTTCCTGGTTTGCACAATGACTGGGCCCTAGTGGCCTTTGTTACAACGCTACTGCCTCTCCTCATTAGATGGGGTTTTTGAACAAGTGGCCTGGTGGTATGTACCAGCTCATGGACGCCCTCTGGCGCTGTGACGTCTCATTATTTTTGGAGATTATCTTTCCCCACTGAGAGAGGCTCTGTGATGTACCACTTGATCCACAACTAATGGTACCCCTACGCATCCTGGGCACTCCATGGTACCTGAAGAGTTACATGTGATGAAATCTGTTGTTACCTCAGTGCCTACTGTTTGGTTATTGGTTGGGATGGTGGTGATGCAGATCAGCAACTGCAAATCCCTGTTTACTTCTCTCCCTGCCCACAATCAGGTCATTTGGACAGCAATGCCCCAGCATACTGAATTGCCTTCTGGGTGCTCAGGACCTCAACTTTCAGGACTGTCTCAATTTTATTTGCCAACTCTATGAAAATGTGACAGGTTTGTTCAAGTTGGGTGATACGATCATTGAGGAGCTTGGAAAGTGTGCTTAATTTATCCATCTCGTCTGCAAGGCTATTATCAAAACTCTAGGGTAAAGAGGAACTCCATCAACTCAGAGCTTACACCCTTGAGCCACATTGCATATTTGATCCCATAAGGCAACAAGCGCATTTGGATCATCTTGTTTCCAGGAGTTGTTGGTTACACCAAGAGTAGGCACTGTGGAACTGGAAGGTCCTTGTGGCCCATGGGGACCTTCAGGCCCTTCAGGGCCTTCTGGACTTTCTGGTCCCATGGGCCCTTCAGGCTATATACTCCATAAGCAATATTATGGGAGTCTAACTCTTGGAAGTGCTGATGGAAGGTCCGCACAATGTCTTTAATCCTGTTGAAACGATGGTTCCATGTATGCTCAAGGAGATACATATTATGATGAATCTGGACCTCAAAGTAACCAAAAATTTCACTATCTATAACCGCAAGTTGATTGAAAGCCTCATTGATTAACTGATCGTTATTGGCAATGTCTTCTTAATTTTCATGTATGAAGGAGGAGGGCGTAGTATAGAAATTGACAATATTTGAGTGTATTAATTAATAAGCCCTAGTTGTCATAATAATTCATGGTGATGCAACATGACTAATTGTAGGAGGTGATCTATAGCTAGATGGATGATGCTTCAGAGATAGCGTTCAGTACTTAAATCCAATTCTCCTGAGGGCAGGAGGGCCAAGTTATGTATAAAATCAAATCTTTAGGCACCAATAAAGTGTGAGAGTGGTTGAAGCAACCATCACGGAGTAGAAGCGGTTCAATAGTTGTTAAATTATCTCGTTAAGCTCTCAAATTGGAGTTGTTACTGATCATG
The DNA here is from genome assembly GCA_022478985.1 of Massospora cicadina. Classification (NCBI taxonomy): domain Eukaryota; kingdom Fungi; phylum Entomophthoromycota; class Entomophthoromycetes; order Entomophthorales; family Entomophthoraceae; genus Massospora; species Massospora cicadina. Next base: position 76,738 of record JAKSZP010014648.1, on the reverse strand, counting down.
GTCAATGAATGGTTAGGTAGGTTATAACGTGACCTGAAACTCTAAGCTTTTAGACTGTAGGGGTTGTACTTTGTACTGAGATGCTTTATTCATTAAGTTACGTTTTTCAACTAATCAGAAGGCTAAATATTTACTACCATTATTCTCCAATTTTCCGTGAAAAGCGTTTTCATTTGGATAGCTTGGAGCCCCCTGCAGTGAGCACCACATATAATTAGTGTAACAGTTCTCTAGACTTTAACCAAAGTTTAAAAAATGAGATCAAATCTATTAACTAGCAGAGAGGTAATTGAAGATGAAACGATGGGGCAAAATAAATCCTTTTATCTTTTAAAAGGTACTAACAGTTATGGGGTGAATGGGGACATGATGCCAAGAGGACCTCCATGGCCACAATGATCAAGATCTTTCACCACCTTTCAGATTGACTGCTCTTGTTGACGCCTTCTTTGTTCTGTATTGTCCTTGTAGCCATAATGGTGGGAGTCATGCCTTTTGAAGTTAGGGAAGTGGAGGTGCAATTACATAAGGCATCTTTATTAATTCTCATGTGCATGATGCTTCCTGATCAAAATTTTCATCAGTGCCTTCAAAAACAGGTTTGATATATGGGCTCAAGAGTTGATCTATTGGGGCTCTATCCAGGATTAGGTATTTTGACTCACTCTTCATCTTGTATCTTAAAAATAGATAATAGGAAAGTTTCAGCAAAATCATATATGTTTCAAAGGGGAATGTTAACCAGGGGATGTACACATCCAATATAATGACAATAAAATAATAATATAAATAATTAGAAAGCACTCAGAGGGTTCATAGCACCTCCTGTTGTCAGCCAGGTCTGCAAGGTTTAGGACAATAGGGGGATTTATCCCGACCAACACTTGGATGTAGCATGAGTATAGGAATGAATCAATATTTAGGAATCAATTTGGGAACTATTTATTGATTATCCTTCTGTTGTGTGGGGTTATGGTTTCAAACAACCATGCAGGATAATGTTCCAAAGTATGGTATTGAAAACGATTAATAACTCCTTGGAGGGTGGATGTTGTTAATGTAAATTAATCTAATAATATAGTATGGATTGTCCATAGTGGGTCTGCTACTATTAATGCCCATAAAGATGGTTTAATAGGTGACTCCATGTCGATAGCAAAAATGTTCAAAGCTAAACTGAATGATTGTCCATTGCCTTGAGGAAATAAGCGCATGACCACTCTCCAGATAGCTACAGATGTTGGACATTATTCTAGGTGGTGTACTTTTTTTTTTAGTACTAGATGGTCCCAACCCAATTCTAGGCGGTGTACTAAGATTCCGTATTAGCAACATATTGTGCATGAAGAGTGGCTAGCACTTGATCATACTGCCATATGATATACTCTCCACATGCATCTCATTACATGTGCAAATTACTTGGGTTGTAATAGTGAGTTGTAGTGTATATCCAGAACATACTTTGGGCCTCCAGGCTTTATGGTATGTCCATTAGATCCAGGTAATCAACCCTGACAATGGTACTCAAGTTTTGATTTATTACGTTGCCTGTAATTACTTGGCAATTAATTCTTGAAAATGTATTAGTCTTGGATGACCTCAGTGAATGGAATGAACATTTATGTGGATCTTCCACTCTGCTCTTCTCATGGCTAGAAGTATTTGTTTAAGGTGTAAAGAGGTGCCATGCGGTCCTGCACAGCGGTTAGATAAGAATCCAAGTATCTAATCAACTGAGTTTATATGATTTGGATTTCTTATTCAGAGCGCTCATGCAAAATCAAATCTTGCTTCTTAAGACTAATGTATGTCTGGAAGGTCTGGACTAGTCACCTGAGCTATCCAGGATCCTAGTATATGGAACCCTTGCTTTACATGAAAGTTAGCACCATACCTTATTCCCCTTAGGGCCAAATAAAGCTTTAAGATGAACAAAGGATTTTTGGTCATACTAAAGCCATTCCTTTATGAAAATATATATTGTCTTAAAAAAGGATGGTGAAAGAGCAATTGCATGGGTCATAAACTGTATAATCAATAATATTATGAAATTGGCTATCACAATTCTTTTAGTTAAACCTGTATGATGTACATGAAAGGAGGCAATGCATTTCGTTATTTTTTCTAGGATTTATTTTCCATCATGGTTTTGGCATACCCTCCTGCCTCTAACCATACCCCCAAGTGGCGGACAAATCATGCTACCAGCTTGGTAGTGAAGGGAAGTTCTAGTGGAGTAATTGGTGATCTTTGCCTCCTAGGTCTGGTGATGAGTCTTAATTGTATTAGTTAATTGACTCAAGGTGGATGGCATCCAATGTGTCTGATATTTTCCCAAGAGTATAATTTCAGTCTTTCCATTATTAAGTGATTTGGTTCTGATGGATAAGTATTCTTGTATTATTTTCTTAACTATGCGAGCATCCTGGTTGCTGGAAAACCACCACACAGTCTTCAGCAAAGCCATCACTTTGACTGGTGGTTGGCCATAAACATCAATTCCATTGTTGAGGGCATTTGTATTCTGGATTAAGGGGATAAAGACTAAAATTATATAGTAGAGGGCTTAGAGGGTCCCCTTGTTTGAACCCCCTCTGTGGAAAAACTAGGTTAGTTAAAAACCTGCTCCATGCACAGCCATAATGTCTGACTCTTTGAACAACATCACCCAATTTGATGACCTTTTTGAGAGTTTAAAACTTTTTAAGATAAGCTCTGAGATAAGTGCAATTCAACCCTATCAAATGCCTTCTGTTGAACTAAAAAGACAAGCGCTCCAGAGGCTTTAGATAGGCAGAAATTTGCAACTGTGTGAATAATGTCCCATATGGATCTTCTTGTGCAAATCCATATTGCGAGGGATATCATATCAGTTTCAAATTCCCATAATCGTTTGGCCATTATTTTCTGTGAAAATTTTAGTGTCAGTATTAGTAAGGGAGTTTGGGCCAATTAGATAGGTAAAGTCTATCTCCTTTTTTAAGAGGGTGACTGTGTATACTTTTTTGCCTCCAGGTAGAAGGTATGTCTCCATAAAGCACTTATTCAAGGATGCTAAAAAATATCAGAAATTTATTAAAATATTTTTATAAAATTATTAGGAAAACCCATCAAGTCCAGGGAATTTCCCTTGTGGTGCACTGTGCACCGCTTCCCATAATTCCTCATTCAATATTAAGTTAATTAATTTATTGGTTTAAAACTTTTCTCTCTCATTGAAAACACTTTTACAACATATTTGATTTAAATCTAGGTAGTTTGATAATCTCATCAAGGAGATTAATGTGCACCAAATGTCAGGTAGCAGTTGAGCAAGCAAAGTTAAGGGCACAGGAGCGGGCCCTGCACTGTTCAAGTTTCATAAATGCCCTGGTGACACTGGCAGCCTAAATAAAGTTAATAGTAAAAAACCAGTTGTTAACATTTCTTCCAGAAATTTAGGCCTGTCAAGCGTGCTGTAACCAGTTCATCAATACGCCGCACTCCCAGCCCCTGTCGTCAGTGGAGCATGAGGTGCAAGTTTTTTGGATATACAACAAACAGTGATTTGGGTGAAGCTTTGTGGAGATGTACACACATTTCCTGAATGCAGTGTACGTCACACCGCACTCCATGCAACGCAGTGGCTGGATCTAGGATTTAAAAACAAAACTGCGGTGGAAGAAGCCACAAAAGTGCGAGTGGTAGTGGACCTCCTGGACAATTATTAGATAGTTGACACAAAACGCACTCATTGGATTAAATCAAATCAAATTTTTGTAACGTTCAACTTGCTTCCTACAACAAAAAAGCACACCGTGCTGGAGCACCACCTAATGGCTGGGCTCAACAAGTATGGTGAAATCCAATCCTTTGAGATGCAGCACTTTACGCTCAAGATGGACCTGTGCACGGGCAAAGCAATTGCTGTACTCACCCCATCTGCAGGTGTTGTGGAAGATTTGACCCAAATCCCCCGCACCACTTCTGTGGAAATTGATGGGAAAAATCCCACCCATTCAGGGTCACCATGGATAGCGCGCCTCCTATCTGCACCTTCTATTGCACTTTTGGCCACAAGGCCCACTCCTGCCAAGGAGGGCATTACCCAAAACGAAATCATCACAGATGCAATGGGCAATGCAGACACCCATTATGAACTGACTATAGACACTGACGCCACCTTCCCATGGGGTGTGCCGGGGTGCTACATTCAAGTCAAGCCTGTGTCCCCACAGGAGCGTAAGAAGGCCAAACAGGCCCACAGAGCGGTGGCCAAGGCGGCGGCCATGGCCGCATCTGTGATCCTGCCCACCCAGCTGCAAGAGGAAATTGAGTCATTTACTGAGGAAGCAGCTTGCAAATCCATCCACAAATCATATTGGGACACCCAACCTGAGGACCTGATGGGTGAGTTGGATTCACCCAACAAATGTTACCAAGCCTTGATCAAAACTGAGTAGCCCACCAATCTACCTACCAAGTTTTTGACTACATGAATTGGTGCACCGCAGGTGCACACCATGCCAAAAATTTTCACAAAGGGGGAAATAAGCAGAAGGCAAAAGCTAATGCCAATCCCACCACAAAAGCATCCCATACTGACACTTACTTTGTAGCACAGAATACCAAATCTGCCATACAGCAACAGGCTGAAAACAGAAGGATGAAAGGCATGGGTGCCCTTCCCCTTGCACCTAAGGTGCAATGGGGGGAGCCTTTACTTTAGGGATATTGAACATCGCTGGACTCAATGCCTCACCGTCCTGGTCTAGGAAACTGAGTTTAGGAAAAATAATTTACCCGTGGACATCCTGGCCATTCAGGAAACTCACTGTCCATGCGGTGCTGAGGACACATGGTTAATCATGCTCCTCCCTTCCCTTTCCTTTGGTCACCTCACTGTGAGGTGCTTATATGAGTGACCCATAATTTTGTATTTATTAGATCCTCTTTGTACCTCGACAGCCATGTCCTTATTTTATCCTTATCGTGGGATGATGAAGTGCATGCCATTGTTAACATATACGCCCCAACAAGTGCATGAGCTCTTCAGGAATTCTTCTCATCTTTTACTTCCCTCCCACTTCCCCCTGACCCATTTATGGTGGGCGATATGAACTGCTAGACCAACCCAGCCACTGACTGCTGGCCCTCGTCGCCTACACCCTCTCAGGGGCATGTAGAACTTCACGTTCTAAAGGACACTTTGGGGTTATTTGGTACTATGCCGCATCATGCACCACTGCAAACAAACATGTCTCGTCCTCATGTGCACAACAGTCAGCTGAGCTCTATGTCCCACATTGACCTTATTCTTGCATCGTTGAAATTTCAGTCTCAAGTTGCACACTTTATGATTATGATAAGCAATTTATCCGACCACAGGAAGGTATCTTTTTCCTTCTCTTTGTCACACCAGGTGGCGCAGGCGCCAAAGTGGTGCAAACTCCGTCCAGCTGAGATCACGTCTCTCAGGTTTTCTTCATTGGTGGACACTGAAACCTCAGCTCTGGAATTTACCACTCTGTTATGTGTGGACCCACTTTCTACATGTTCAGAATTCAAAGCGAACACCATTCACCAGACATGCCACATCTCATCACGTCGCTCTAGGGCTGCCTCAGCATCAATTTGTGCAAACTCGCAGAAGTGGACAACCTGAAATCTAATGTCCCTGCTGCAGGCTACAGCCCAGCTTGGAGTCGCAAGTGGGCAGAAGTGTCCACTCACCTCAACGCACTGGTAAGGCAATCTAACATTGAATTTGTGTGCAGTATAAGGCAAAGTAAATAATGGCAGGCAACATATGCTCCACTTACTTTTTTAAATTCTTTGCACCACGACAGAGCCTGGCCTGCACACAGGTGAAGTGGCCAGAACACTACATTGCAGATACTGCAGCTGAATTGGCAGTCAAAGTTCAAATTTATTTCTCCAAATTTTATTGCTCCAGACCAGTTGAACTGGCCAAAGTTTAGGATTTCTTCAAAAGCGCACATATCTGCACCATATCCCGCTATCTGGAGTTAATGAATTTAAACTTTGGGATGAACTCTGGTCTGCCGTTTGCAGTGCACCCTACAGGAAATGCCCAGGTCCAGGCGGGATTCCTTATTAGTTCTATAAAAAATTTACTTTAATTATTTTTCTTCCTTGATGCTTGCCTCAATGAACCAGTGCCTAATGGAAACGCGCCTCCTCACTGTGGGCCAAGAGGCCTACATGATAACGCTGTATAAGAAAGGGGATAAGCTGGACTTGGCCAACTGGCGCCCCATATCACTTTCTAGCACAATACTAAACTTTTTACTAAAATAATGGCCAACTTCCTAGGGGTGTTGCCTCTGCTCTCATTTTCCCTGAGCAATTTGGTTTCATTCCCAAACGGTCTATTTAGGACAACTTACATACTATAGCCAACGTCTGCCAATACACGGCTTCAGGAGCACTTGTTTTTTAAGTAACAGAAGGAATATGATAGAGTCAACTGGGATTACCTCAAAGCCTGCTTCACAAGTTCCACCTTCCCCATAGAATTATTAATTTGGATGAATTTTGCTCACAGAATCTGCCACAATGGCTGTGCGTGGCCCTGGCTTCCTTACTGATGTAGTTCGCCCTCAAAGGGACCTACGCCAAGTGGATCCTCTAAGCCCACTCTTTTATAACTTCAGCTTTGACCCACTTCTACGGAATGTAAATGCCAGCCTTACTGGTGTCCATGTGCAAGGCCAGGCACCATTCAAGATGTTGGCGTTTGCTGATAGTGTGGTTGGAGTGTCTAAAAATCCTGATGCACGCGCACTTGAAGCTACTATCCCGGTTTATTCCAAGGTAAGTAATGCTGCACTTAACACCTCCAAAGCTGAAACCATTCTCCTTGGTCGGTATCAAGCCCGCTGGTCACCAGCGCCCCATTTTACCTGCTTCAGCAGCTAGCTCATGGGTTCGCTTACCCCACCCCACCCCAAACCGCTCCGCTCATGCTCACCTTTGTGCCAAGACCCACCGCTGGTCTGGTACGCCATTTGGGGTGTGGCTGGAGGCAGGAGGGTAAGCCTAAACAGTGATGGAGAACAATATTTTGGACAATGCTATAATATGCATAGCAACCCTCAGAGTGCGCCAAACCTCCCTTACATGCAGGTTAGTGCTAGCCAACTCTATGATCCTCTCTAAAATTTTGGTTTGGAGCCCAGCCATCGCTTTTTCCCCGTGTTTCTTCAAGTCACTATAAACCCTTCTGCAAGGGTGGCTTGGTTAGGCCGCCCACCACCAGTGCGCCTGGATGTCATGTTTGGCCCTCGCCATAGTGGTGGTATGGACCTGCTCAACTTTGAGGCCCATGCCGCCAAAATCCTTGGCACTTGGATCGCAGCAGTCACCAACACAACGATCTCAGCCTTGCACTGTTCACACGTGGCTCACTCCAACTTCTCCCGCGCCCTAGGCCTCAGCAATCCTACCCACCCCCATTCTCAGTTAAAGTATCTTGCCTCACACCCTTCTACTGTAGGCCTGCATGGGACATTGCCCAACTTGAAGAGATTTCCTCTCCATGCGGAGCGCTGAGTGAAGGATTTGCATCATTGGGCACACCGCCCAGAGGGGTCGCCCTACTCCCCAGTTCACCCAGGAATTACAAAGCCAAGCCATCCTAAACAGTTCGTTAACAAGAAGTTCCCCAATCATGGCCAGGTTGGATTATCTGGACATGTTGGACATTCCTACTTCCTATAAATCCAGAAAACCATCTGGAAGTATGCTCATCACCCTCTTTTTCATCCACATTTTCATTCCCATGTGTGGCGCTGCTTGTAATGGGTATACCATACCGCTGAGCGCTCTAATGCTTTGCACTCATCTTGTGTCATGTGTGACCAGTATGGAACTTTGGTTCACCGCCCGGAAGAATGCCCTCCATCAAAAGCGATCTGGCGTGAGGTTCAGCGTCTCTTTCACCAGGATCAAACCCAGCCCTTCAGCCTTTCTAAGGACATCTTCTCCTTGTCCTTGAGTTACCCTATACAGCCTTCCCTCCAAGCCTTGGTGGTTGCAATTGCTATGTGGACTATCCACACGGTTGCCTTGGATGCTATCTCAGGTTCTACTTCCACCCTCCAGGAAGCTGTACGCCAGTTCCAGTCACACCTCGTGGACCACTTTCAGGAATGGTTGTTTGGGTACCTACCATCCCATCACCGTCAGTTAGTCTCATCCTGGTTTCCAGCTTGGTTCATCACTTCAGACCATTTTCTGCATACGTTCTATATAGTGTCGCAAGCCCCTACACACGTAACCCCCCTTCCATTTCTTGGCGTTCCTGCTGACAACAGGATATAGCGTTTGTTTCGTTGGAGTGCCTCTTGCTGATATAAGTTCTTTTAGTTTGTCTATCAGAAGTGTCCATCCCCTAAGCAATCTTCCCCAAATAATATATACAAAATAAAAATTTCTCAGTTTGAGCGCTGTGCCAATATGTGCAATGGTAAGGTTTTTTTTTAAATTACTGATGGTTCAACTGGGTTTGACTTATATAAATTTATATAAACCTATGTACTTTAGTTGTAACTTCTACAGGTTTTTCCACTATAGATGTATCTTGTCGTCAGGCCTGTGTACAAGCTACCATGTTCTTTTAGTCTTAGATTGACTAAAAAAAATAAATTGAACAAGTTTCTAGATTTTATAGGTTTTTTGCTCTGTTTTGGACACTAACGCGGAGTTAATATTTGCTTATTGAGGTGTTTAAACATGCAGAAACATCTGCACATTTGCATCCCCATCCAGGGCTATATCCTGTGCATGGGACAATTTTTACAGATGATTTCTTTGGACAAGGTGTTTATTGATGGCTAAAGCTGCCATGTAAAATCTTGATAAGTGTGTTTAATCTGTTGTACTGTTGATTTTTTTTTAATTTTTCATATATATCAGTGGGTCTGAACAAAAAGGTGTCTGAAAATCCCGCGTTGAGGATAGTTCCTCCACCCAGGAGTGGGACTCTGGGTTGGCTAAATTTTCTAGCATATTCTGCACCATCTTGGTGCTAGAATAATTTTTCGCTGGTTTGAAGGACACCAAATCTAGCCAGTGTTCAGAGAATTCAATTTTTTTAAATTTGAACTTATAGATTTGGTGTCAGAAAATTAACGACACATGTATTAAATCTATTCACAACATAGAAATAAGTTTACCATTGTGCACATGTGGGCGTGTCATTTTCTTCAAGAGAGGTGAACATTTAAAATAAAGGATCATATAAGCCTAAGGTGGCTTTTAACATGCGAAGTTCCACATGCCTTATATTGCCTCTGCTGTTTGTGGCCATCAGTTGTTGTCTGGTAAATCAGCAGTTCATGTCTCCTATGACAAAAGTGTTTTCTGGAAGATATAGCATGTCAAAGCCATTAGAAACTCTTGAAGCTCCATTGCACAGTTCAGTGCATACATGCTGGCTATTGTGTGCACCTCTTCATGCACAAAAAGGTAATGGCTAGTATGCAGCTGTCCAAAAACGCTTTTTATTAATAAATTTTGATTTTTGGCTCGCATGTACTATCACCCCACAACATTGCGACCAAAACACAATTGTTGGAATGAGCATGTTTTCTCATGCCTCCTCCTCCCTGTGGACAGTGGGTTTCCTGCACCGCCAGGATGTCCACAGGAGGGTTGCGCAGGAGACTCAACTTCTTTCCCCTGGACGTTAAAGCTTTGAGTCCCGCTATGTTCAGCTTCTCTATATCAACTAAGACGCCCAGTGCGCCTCAGGTGCAGTTATCAGGGCCCATCGGCCCACTCTTTTGCCCTCTTTGCTCACCTTTGCATCCTTGCTATGGGTGGTATAATGATGAGTAGGTACTGGGGTATATTCTGCCCCTTTCACTAATGCTGTTTTTGAGCCCTTCTTTCCTTTGTTTGCTTTCAGTTATCATTGCGGTGCATTTGTGTGTTCTCATTGAGCACAGTATTTTCTGAAGCATTCAATTGTTGATTTGCAAGCCCATTTGGGTTGTAATTCATAATCCTGGGGGATGTTAAACCCCTGTGCTGATGAATTTGCTTCCAAATTGGGTTCCACCGAAGCCTGTTTGTTTGGATTGGTTGCTTAGTTTTCTGTAAAATTTGATTGGCTAAATATTGCTAGTTTTTCCATAACTCCCTGAATCTGTTCAGTCAAAATAGATAATACTGCTGACGCCTTTACCTTAGCCGTGTCCAACTTGTGAGCCTGTTTGGTCATTTTATGCTCCTTTGGGGAAATTTAGGACAATAATTTTATATTGTACCAATTCTCCTCAGTTAAATGCTTGTGTGGTATTTGTGATTTTGGCATACTCTGAGTCATCTATACCCATTTCTTTCTCACAAATCTTCCATTTATCTTTGTCCTTCATCAATGGGACAAGCATGAATCTTGTGCCCAAATGCTTGACAGTGGTTTCATATGGGTGGTGCAATCTCCACTTTTGCGCAAATAGTTGGATTTTTTCTCATCAAAATAATGGAAGCAATATGGGGGATTTTTTGAGATCCTCCGCTACCTCCAGTTTCAGGGTGATAATTACAATTACCTTCTCTGTGCTAAGGGTTGGCATCTGCTGGAATCTTTGCATCTCAAATTGTTTAATTTCTTTGTAGGATTCAAATCCCTCCTAGATATGATATTCAGCTACTGTGCGCGCCATTGCTGTCAGAAGATAATCAAAAATTCATATATATATATCTTTAGATTCTATCCAAATGTACATTCGGTTGATACCAGATATTGCCCGTTGGGAAGGTCAATCACTACTCTGAACTTTGCGGCCTTATTTTCTTCCTTCGCTGTCTCAAACCTAAGGTCCACACAACTATGGAAAATAGTGTGGGTTGTCATGTAAAAAGCTTGTGGGAATAATTTTAGTTGTGCTTCGCCAAACTTTTATCACATTGCCAGTGCCTCTGTGCCCAAAAATACATGGATCCCATGTTCAACCAATGACAACAGTTGAGAGTGGGTTACTTCCATGTAACTGCAGTATTTTTTAGAAAGTCCACAAAAATGCAGGGTACACCACCTCAGATTTTTTTACTTTGATTTTTACTTACTCCAGTGCACTTGATCCCTTTGAGCAGTGCAGATCTAGGTCCACTACCCTTTACCACATTTGCCAAATCCTGTCTTTGTTTATTAAATGTGCACATTGTTGGATTTTAGTGTTAGGAGAGTGTCTATAACTCTCCAGTTCCCAACGTGGTAGTGCACGGTGCACAGGGCCAACGCCAGCAAACTTGCGCTATCAAAAAAGAGCCTAGCAGAGGGTGCTTGAGCTATAATAACTTAGATCGAGGAAGGTTATCATTAGATAGAATAACCATTAGGAAGCAACGCAGCGCATCAAGTGGTAGGAAATAGGCGTCCTAGGTTAGAGGAACCTAGGCGGCTTAATGGTGCATGGGAGGATAGATTTAGCATACCTAAGATTAAGTAGTCAATGTTGCGTGAGACCTCCTCAAAGAGGCCTATGCACAGGATTTTCCAAGATAACATAAATACTATATGTTTAATATATGAAGGGTTGTATTGTAAGGGAAATGTCAACCAACGGAAAAGATTGGTCTCAACATGAGTAATTTAAGGGTTTTTGGACAAACAATCAATTGAAGGAAGTGGGTTTAAGTCAAGATGCACCAATAGGTGCATGCTAACATTGGGAAAGATGCTGTATTAGTAATTGACCAAAATCTGGTAACTGATTATAAAATGTTACTGACCTGAGCTGGAAAATGCAAAAACTGAATGGGTTTTGAGACCCCATTCACCTAAAAACTGAAGCGAACTGTTTTTATTTAATGATAAAGCTAATACATTTTAATGCACCTGCTATTATGCAGGGCTGAACTTTACTAGCATCCCTGGGACCAGCCGGGCATACCTCGCCTCCACCCAGCGTTGATTCAAAGTATACTTGAGATCAGGGAGGCCAGCTAACTTCACCTTCTTGTCCTCCTAATATGCAGCTTTGTCCCTTGGTTTGTCCACATGATTATGTCATTTTCCAGCCATGACATTTAGGCAGAAAAAATGCTCACGGGTGCCTTTATTACCTAAATTCCAACAATATAATTCAGTTGATTTCAGCACCTTTTTCAATAAAAAACTAAACACTAATAAAAACTAAGAGGTTGGTTTTTTATATGTTTTATTAGAAGCGTCTATGGGTTAAAGAGAGAACCCTCTTAATAAGTCAATAATTAGTATTTAAAGTGTCAAGGCTCGAAGTTTGGATTGTTTAGTAAATTCAGAATTATATAATATGGGCTGTTGATCTATCTGATCATTGAAAACTCGCCTTACTTCCATAAACAGCCAATGGAGGGCGATGGCAGGTAGTTTGAAGCCATTAGGTAGGTAGTATTATTTTACCTAATCATTTGATAAGAAAATACTTGCACATTGCAAGGATACCTCCAACCCTATAAAAGGGGCAGAATCTGTAGTGTGAATTGAGCTGAATTCGTTGATAGACAGGGAGGGACCTCTGAATGGTTTTCTTGATTTCGCCACATGGTTGGCGCAATCTGACTGCCCAAACTAGTATTATTTTTCTGGGTTTTATTAATAAAAGTGTTACCCTGGTTCATGAGTTCCACCAAGAAATGAACAGGATCTTTTAGGACAATTTTTTCATAATACACCTCCAAACCACTCTTTTTGAGACATTGGACTTGTAGTTGTCTGACATTACCCCCTTCAAGAGTGTTATGGGGGAATAAGGTCACAAGAACTATCCATGCACCTGGTTAATTGTAAATCCAGAAGCAAAAGATTTAATGTAATACTAATCCCGTCGCTTAAAGTGATTAAGAAAGACCCTTCCCAGATGGACCCAAACTTTACCTTTCTAGGCATGATTTAGTTGTTGTAGTAGAGTACCAAATATGTCATTTAGAAGAAAAGGAGTGGTAGCCAGAGTTCATTTGTCGCTTGGCCCTTTTTAATGACATTTTTTACTAAATCTTTTCATTGCCTCAGACTGTAAGTGGATGATATGTTGCGCCAATTTCTTCATGGCTTAATCTGAATCATCAGTACTAGCTAAGAAAAAAATTTTGTTGAGTAAAGCAGGCACCCCAGATTCTTGGCCATACAACACATGGAATGGAGACATCTTCAGGATCCAATTGTAGCTGATCCAGAAGGCCACGAGGGCACTTGGTAAGTACAGTTCCCAGTGAAGGGGGTCAGAATTTTCCATTACCCATAATACTGAGACCAGGATTATTTTGGCTCTTTCCACGGTACCATTTGTCAAGGGGTTATAGGGAACAGAAAAGAGCTGTTCCGTGCCATGGAGGTAGCAAGGATCTTTACCGCTTGGGAGTTGAAAATTTTACCATTATCACAGAGCAAAACTGGGGCAACCATGACGACCAAAGATATTCTGATGGAGAAAAGTGACATGGCTCTGGCCATCTGAGCTGGAAGAGCCACATCCTTGACCCATTTATTAAATTGATCAATCCCTACTAATATATTGATTCACACCCATAGTTTGGGGTAGAGGAAAGACCACATCTAGGCGTATCATGTGGAAGGGCTGTTGTGGAGTGGTAGGTTTATATTAATACCTAGTTTTGAAGCTAGATTACTTTTTAAATGTCAGACAGGCATCCAGGTCCTTGATGGTCTCCATAATTAGCTCTCAGTAGTAGCGTTTTTTCACCCACTCATAGGTTTTCTGAGCTCCACTATGCCCTAGGATGGCATGAGACTCCATGAATGACAGGTAATCGCTCAGATGGTCGGAGGTGGGGTAACCAGTTCGCCCCTACTTTCTGTATAACTTTCATATTGTCCACCTTAGTGTTATGGAATTGGTGAGTAGAATTTCCTGAATGGGTTCATCCTCATCATCCCAAGCGCCAGGGGTCATTAGGAAGTCATGCAGCCTCTCTGCTTCACTATTATTTAAGTGAAGGACGAGCAGCCATGTCAACCCATTAACATTCATGTGGCTTGTCCCAGATCGGTGCTCAATGATCATATCATAGTGCTGGAGCTTCAAACCCAGCGTGCCAACCGCCCAGTGGTATAAGTCATATTTTGTAACACTTTAAAGAGGCGTTATCGTTAACTACTTTAAATGAGGCCCCATATAAGAAAGGGCAGTAATATATAACAGCAAATAAGACGGCAAATCAATCCTTTTCAGTGACGCTATAGTTGCGTATGGCCTTAGATAGCATCTTGCTGAAGTATGAAAAGGGATTATCAAACATATGCTCATCCAGTTGAGCCAGGCTAGTCCAAGTGCGTAGTCAAAGGTATCAGTAAACAGCATGAAGGGTTTACTATTATCATGGTGGCATAGGATTGGCTGTCGCTGCAGAAACTTTTTTAGCGTTTCAAAAGCAGATTTTGTTCTGCTCAACAATGGAAAGGAATGTTCTTAGCTAACAGGCGTACGAGGGGCTCACTGAGCTGAGCAATTTGGGGATGAATTGATGGTAATATCCCATCATGTCCAAGAACACCTGTATACCTCAGAGTTTTTTGGGGGGCAGGCATCTTGGATTTTGCCTCAAAGTTATCATGGAGAGGCTGGATCCCATCTGGGAAGATGCCATGGCCCAGAAACCAACTTCTTCTGGAAAAATGTACACTAGAAGTGCTTTATCTTAATTTGAGAGGCCCGCAGGTGTTAAAAACTTCCTTTAAATTTAAAAGGTGCTCATTGAATGTTTAGGAGAAGACGGAGAGATTGTTAAGATAGACAATTATGAAACTAAGCTTCAGATTCTGCAAGATGTGGTCCTTGGCTCACTGGAAAGTTGCGGGCGCATTGCACAACCCTTGTGGTAGTAGGGTAGGTTGGCCAAAGCCTTACTGCAGATAGACGCACATTTTCCTGGTCTTGTGGGTGAAAGGTCTATCTGTCAGTATCCACTAGCCAAGTTCATGGCGGAAAAGAACTTGGACCAAGAGAGTTTGGCCAGAGCGTCATCAATTAATGCAATTGGGTAGTTCTCCTTCTTGGTGATGTATCAAGTTTTTTGGTAGTCCATAACTACCCGATGCCCACCATTCTTCTTTTTTTGAACAATAGCGAAGACAATAAAGGGCTTTGAGAATATACCAGTAGTCCCGCGTCCAGTAACTGTTTAAGCTCCGTTTTCATTTTGGAGCTCCACAACCTTAGATTTTTATAAGGCTTGTATTGAATAGGCTTGGCATCATCAACATCAATGGTATGAGTCCAACCAATCATATTCCCATAGTCAGTATTGGATTAGGAGAAAAAGTCGCTAGAAAACTCCAGTAAAGAATGAAATTTTTAATCTCAGCAGGATTAAGATAATCGTAAATTTGAACTTTAGGCAAAGCGCATATCATTTTCAGTGAGTAGTCCCATATCTAGTATAGACACAATACAATGAGCTTATTGGATGTCTTCAACTGGATTCAGCAGGGCTTTTCCAATCTCCTGATGATTCTTTAAAACCATCTCCTTGTTAGAGAGATTCCCAATCAGAAGATTAATAGGTCGTTGGTAGGCAGGGTCTAGGATACCTGGCAACACCCAAGGTTCCAAAGGACTTATTCCATCTATGCTTATTAAGTGCAGAAGGCATTTGCGGGGGATTTGCATATTAATTTTAGTGTCTATCACCTTTTGTTCACCCACAATGACTACTACTTCCTCTGACGCATAAAATGGAATGCCCTCTGAATCATCCGCAGAGTCAGGCAGATTTTTTGTGCTTCTTCCTGAAAAAGTATAAATAAAAGTGAGGGCGGAGGAAGGGTACTCAACGACGTGGGTGTATTCATTTTTTCTTAGGCTCATCATTTTTAAAGAACATGTGACCTTCAAAATTGAGAATAGAGAGAAAACCCTGTTTTATGTTGATAATTCCATCATATCCAATAATATATGAGTGCCAATGAGAAAGTTGTATGCTTTTTTACAATGCCATAGCGGGGCAGGCTGAAGGAGCTTCCCAATACGTATGGGTAGAGATGAGTAAGATCCAATAGCTCACATTTTGTTGGGCCTTGCATTTCCAAACTCGTGGAAATAGTCCATCTCAGACGCCAACTTAGTTTTATTAATGAACTTTGAAGAGACTACGTTCACTGGAGCAACCATATCAAGGATTGCTAAAGCTTGCACCTTATTGATGGAACCTCTACCTTGGTTATCATGCTACCAAAAGTAGGGAAAGGGCGAAAACCTTCTTCAAATGGAGAGAGGAGGCAAGATGTTGAGCCATCGCAGGGTATTTGTCTTTAATAGATTGGCGGGTATGAATCTGCTGAGGAGATTGGATCACTGCAGCAATAAGCTGGTCGGAATAACTGGCAGTATCTATCACCTCTGAAAACCTCAACAACTGTTGGTGATAGGTTCAACGTGGCATCATGGCTATATCAATTCTTTCAGGCCTCAACCTATCAGGAATATACACTTCCATTGGGGCTCCCAAGAAATAAAAGCCTGCATCTTCACCACCCCCTTCATATTCGTCATCAGAGGCATTGTTAATGCACCTCAACGAGTTACTAAGAGGGGGCCAAGAAACTGACATGATCTCCTTACAGGGGAGGACTTGTTGGCGTCCATCTACCTTTTTGAAATTTGAAGGGTACATCGTATCTGCACCAACTTTTTGGGAAGGCGTTGGTTGTGTAGTAGCTTTGCCTTTTGCCTTAGAAGGGATAGTCTTGGGTTGCCCCATGAACATAAGTTGGGTGAGGTACAGCTGGAGGAGATGCCGAAGTGGATAGAGGTAGCGCCTTAGTTGGACGTGACACTTCAGACACTTTGGAATACTTCTCTGAAGAAGGAGGGGATCAAGGCAAAGTGATAGCTAGCTTCTCCTGGTGGAGTTTTAAAGTGGAATTTGGAGGAGAGCACTGCTCTGTTACTGCTAGTATTCTCTGCCTATCTTCACAGGAAAAGAACATCTCGTTGCGGCAGCTCCGCGCAAGCAGATTACCAAAGAGAGACAGCCATAAAGAGGCTGGAGGGATTTTAGTATATTATTCCTTTTAAAAAAATCCTTTATAAGATCACGTTCATCATATTCAGCCACCGCTAACAAGGCCTCCTTAATATCCCATATTTTGGAAGGAGTGCTTTATGGCAGAGATATGTATCGCCAAAGAAGGATGATAGGCCAATTCAGACAAAACATCAGCAATAACTTAGTCAAGGGGAGCATTTTGGCCGATAACAGAGGTTGAGCTTCACTATAGAATCGCTCAACAAAAGTTGGGATTGATTCTCCCTCTTGCAGGCTGAGGCACACAAAGGCCTACTTTTGCAGTTGTAAATTTTATGTGGAGTCAAACTCCTCATTAAGCGCTTACTTAACCTCCTCCCAGGTGCTAAGGTTGACCGTGTTGGGAATCATGATTTCTTTAGCCCTATGACTCAAGCAGAGGAGGATGTTCCAGGGTTTTTGTTGGTCAGCTGCCCCTTCCATCACCGATTCATAAATTTACAGGAAGGAAGCAATAATTCCCTTACCAGGTATAAACTTATCTCGAAGAGGGGTTTATGGATGGTAATGGAGGACCCATAAAAGAAATGGGAAGAGTGCCGCTCTAGCCTTTTAAGGCGAGACAGAGCACTAGCTAGCTGTCTTTCTAAAACAGCTAATTTGGATTCTGATGCAGTTGTCATGTTTTAAACGAAGGTTTGTGGTGTATAGGTCCCCTGTAGTTGGCATCATTTGTTGGATTTTAAGTGGGGAAAATGCTTGCAGGTGCCTTTAACACCTAAATTCCAACAATATAATTCAGGGGGAACAATCTTTTCTCTCTAGTTGCAATCACTTTTGCAACTTATTCGATTCAAGTCTGACTTTAGTTTGATAATCTCACAGAGGAGATTAGTTTGCGCCCATGTCAGGGAGCAGTTGGGCAAGTAAGGTAAAGGGCACAGGTGGTAGCCCCGCGACTTCCAACGTTTGCAAACGCCCCAGAGAAACCAGCGGATTAGATAAAAATAAAAAACCAGTGGTTATTATTTCCCTGGAAATCCTTGCTTGGCAGTCATGATGTAACCAGTACATCAACACGCTGCACTCTCAACCACTATTATTGGTGGAATATGGAGTCTGGGTGTTACTGGATATTCAGCAAACGGCGTTGTGGGAAAAGTTTTGTGGGGGTGTGCACATTCATTTCCCAACTGCGGTTTACGTTGCACCTCACTCCATGTCACACAGTTGGCTGGATCTCAGTTTCAAAAACAAGAAGGAAGCCGATGAATCTGCTGCAGTGCGCGTTGTGATTGACCTCCCTGAAGGGCAGTGGGTCGTTGAAACTAAGTGCACCAGATGGACAAAAATCCAACCAAATTTTCCTCACGTTTGACTTTTTGCCCACTACGGTCAAGCGTGCCATTCTGGAGCAGCACCTGAAAGCTGGTCTCACCGTATATGGCAAAATTTAATTCTTTGAAATGCAATGCTTTATGCAGATGCCACACCTGTGCACCAGCAAAGCCATTGCAGTTCTGACCCCAACTAAGGAGATTGCAAAGGACCTAACTCAGATCCCGCACTCCACTTTCATTAATATTGAGGGGCATACCACCCACCCTTTCCAAGTAACCGTGGACAGCGCACCCCCCATCTGCACCCACTGTGACGCGTTTGGCCATAAGGCACACGCATGCCCCACCGAGGAGGGCATCACATTCCAAGAGCACCCCTGGCAGCCATGATCAACGGGGAGGCTCACTATGATCCAACCACCAGTACCAAAGAGGCCTTCCTGTGGCGAGCACAAGGCTGCTACTTACTATTAAAGCCTGTCTCCCCTCAAGAGCGGAAGGAGGCCAAACAGGCCCGCAGGGCCACAGCCAAGGAAGCGGCCAAGGTCGCCTCCACTATCCCACACTCCCAACGCCAGGAGGACATTAAAATCTTCGCGGTGGAGCAACTTGGGAATCCCTCAACCAATCATATTGGGATGCCCAAGCCGATTGGGCCACCAAATCTGAGGATCTGATGGGTGACTCGATCTCACCTGACCTTTGCGCCCAAGCCCTGATTAGAACTGATTCAGTCTCCAACCTACCTGAAAAAATTTTTTTGACCTGAATGTTGGTGCACTGAGCTCGACCGCACCACAAAAAATTCGTTTGACAGTGGGGAAGCCAAAAGCGAAGGCAAAAGCCGATGCAAACCTGTCTGCTAAAATTAACAAATCTTCCAATAGCATTGCTGCAAACATCCACACTGCCATGAAGGCCCATGTGGATCCAGAGGTGGCTGGTGGGCATGGGTGCCCATCCCCTCGCACCTAAGGTGCAATGGGGGAGCCTTCACTTTAGGAATGTTGAACATCACCAGACTCAAGGCCTCGCCATCCTGGGCTAGGAAATTATGTTTTTTACAAAATAATTTACCCATGGACATCCTGGCCATCCAGGAGTCCCACTGTCCATGAGGTTCTGAGGACACTTGGAAAACCATGCCCCTCCATTCCCTTTCCTTCTGTTCAAGCACTTCGTGGTGCTTGTTCAGAAAAACAATTTTTTAAATTTTTATCATCTGAATCCTTCCCTGATGGCTGAGCCCTCGTTGTCACATTTTCATGGGCTGACGTGGCGCATGCTATTGTCAACATTTATGCCCTGACCTGTGCATGAGAGCGTCAGGAATTTTTCATTGGACAAATCCCTTCCGTTACCCCCTGACCCTTTTATAGTTGGTGACATGAACTGTTGGTTAAACCCACCCACGGACCGCTGGCCTTCCTCATCCCACACACCCCAGGGTCACGTAGAACTTCACGTTCTAAAGGCCACCCTTGGGTTGTTTGACGCACTGCTGCAGCAAGCTCTGCTGCTCAAGAACATGACGCATCCCCACATCCACAATGGCCAGTTATGGTCCATGTCCCACATCGACCTTATCCTTGCACCAGTGCAATTTTGATCTCATATTTCCCACTTCCACACATCAAAAATTGATTTCTCCAATCACCGGCTGGTCTTGATAATCTTCCACCTACCCGTCACAGTGGCTAGTGCTACACATTGGTGCAAAGTCCGCCCACCTGAACTTGCGTTGCCAGGATTTTCCACATGGGTGGAATCCACGACTTCAGCCTAAGAGTTTATTATACTGTTTTGTGCAGACCCAATTTCCACATGGTCAGCCTTCAAAGCGGATACCATCCACCACGCTTGCCACCTCTCCTCCCGACGCTCATACGCTACCTCAGCCGTCATCTTGCACGCTCTGGCAGTGTTGGCACACCTGGAGTCCAACATCCCAGCCACGGGCTACAGCCCTGCTTGGGGCCAGAAGTGCGCAGAAGCAGCCGCCCACCTCAACGCGCTTGAAAGGCAACACAAACATTGGGTTTTGTTCAGTACAGGGCCAAACAAATTACAGCGGGTGGCATGTGCTCCACTTATTTTCTTAAAAAAATTCTTTGCACCGCGCCAGAGCGTGGCCTGCACACAGGTGTGGTGGTCAGATGATTCCATCATGGATACGCCAGCCAAAGAGACAAACGAAATACAAAATTATTACTCTAAGTTGTACCAATTTGATCCAATTCTGCCAGCTGAAATGGCGAAATTTTTTGATAGCACTCACATCTGCACTATTTCCAATACCTGGAGTTTATGAATTTGATTACTCTGGATGAACTCTAGTCTGCCATCTGCAGTGCACCAAATTGGAAATGCCCTGGCCCTGATGGCATTCTGTATGAGTTCTATAAGAAGTACTTCAAATATCTATCCCCGCTGTTGCTTGCCACCCTTAACCAGAGCCTTCTGAATACGCGCCTTCTACCAGGAGGGCAAGAGACCTTCACCATTACACTCTTCAAGAAAGGGGATAAGCTAGACCTAACCAACTGGCTTCCCATTTCTCTAACTAACACGAACACCAAAATTTTAAATAAAATCATGGCTAACCGTCTAGTGATTGTAGCCTCTGCCGCCATCTCCCCAGAACAATTCAGTTTCATACCCAGAAGGTCGATTTAAGATAACGTACACTCTGTGGCTAATGCATTCCAGTCCACGGCCTCTGGGGCACTTGTATTTTTAGACCAACAGAAGGCTTATGATAGAGTAAACTGGGATTACCTCAGGGCCTTCCTCCACCAATTCCGCTTACCCCCTCGCTTCCTCAGCTGGGTGATGCTGCTTACAGAATCTGCAACAATGGCAGTGCGTGGCCCTGGCTTCCTCACGGAAGTAGTCCGCCCTCAAAGGGGCCTACGCCAAGGGAATCCCTTTAGCCCACTCTTATATAACTTCTGCCTTGACCCACTACTTCAGAACATGAATGCCCGCCTCACTGGGGTCCATGTGCCAGGCCAAGCCCCAATCAAGATGATGGCGTTTGCTGATGATTGTGTGGTTGGGGTGTCTAATAATCAAGATGCACGCGCGCTTGAAGCTCTCATCCAGGTTTATTCCCAGGCAAGTAATGCTGCACTGAACGCCTCCAAAACTGAAATCATCCTCCTTGGTCGGTATCAAACCTGCTGGGCCCCAGCGACCTGTGTCCAGCCTGACCCATCTGCTCGCACATGTGCTCGCCTTCCCTGCCCACCCCACACCACCCCATTTGTGCTCCCCTTCATGCCACGCCCTACCATTGGGCCTGTCCGCCATTTGGGAGTGTGGTTGGAGGCAGGCGGGTATGCCTCAGCAGTAATAGATATTCATATTCTAGATAACGTGACAAAGCGCATAGCCTCCCTCAGAGCCCACCCTACTTCCCTTACTGGCAGGGTTGTTTTAGCCAACTCCATGCTCCTCTCCAAAGTCTGGTTTGGAGCCCACGCCATCGCCTTCTCCCCAGGTTTTTTCAAATCTATGTATGCCCTTCTGCAAGGGTGGCTTTGGCCATGCCACCCACCGCCAGTGCAGCTCGAGGTCATGTTTGGCCCTCATCGTTGTGGTGGCATGGGCCTGCTCAACTTTGAAGCCCATACTGCCAAGATCCTGGGCACCTGGATTGCAGCCGTCACCACCCCTACGCTCCCCTTCCAACACTGGTCCTGTGTGGCCCGCTCCAACTTCTCCCGCGCCCTGGGCTTTGCCAATCTGTCGCACCCTCACTCCTTGATGAAGTATCTGGCTTCCCACCCATCGGCCGCAGGTCCTCATGGTACTGCGCCCCACTTCAAATGAATCCTTCTCTCCATGCGGAGTGCTGAGTGGAGAATCCATATTTGTGGGCACACAGCCCAGAGAGGCCGCCCCTCTCCTCAGTTCACACAGGAGGTACAGGGGCTACCCATTCAAGATGGCTTGATCCCCACACGGCCCCATGTACTATCCAGGGTGGACTACCTGGACATGATGGACATCCCTTATTCCCTTGAGACCCAGAAGGCTTTTTGGAATTATGCACACCACCCTCTGTTGCTGCCTCATATCCGTTCCCATGTGTGGCGCTGCCTGAGGCAGGTGTACCATATGGCTGAGCGCTCTAATGCTTTACACTCATCCTGCGTCATGTGTGGCCAGTATGGAACGCTGTTCCACCGCCTGGAGAAGTGCTCTACCTCTGAAGCGATATGGCGCGAGGTTCAACGTCTGCTTGTCCAGGATCAGGCACATCCCTTCAGTCTGTCTAGGGATATGTTTGCTATATCTATGGTATCCCCTCTTCCACCCTCCCTCCATGCTCTGGTGGTCACAATTGCCATGTGGACTATCCACATGATTGTCTTGGATGCCATTGCTGGCTCCACACCCACCCTCCCAGAAGCTGTCCACAGATTCCAGTCCCATTTGGTGGACCACTTTCAAGCGTGGATGTTTGGGTACCTCCCACCACGTCGCCATCAGTTGGTCTCCTCCTGGTTCTCAGTTTGGTTCATCAACTTGGACCCCTTCCTCCACACATGTTCAATTGTGGTTACGGCCCCTTTACACGTTCCCCCCTCCTCCCCATAGTGGCGTTCCCGCTGGCAACATGAGATAGCATTGCTTCTCTGGGGTACCTTCCTGTTACTGAGTTTCGTTTTTTTTCATGATTATTTTCAGAAGTGTCTGTCCCCTGGTCAGCCTCCCCCACAATAAATAAAATAATATAATTCAGGGGACTTCAGCACCACTTTTAATAAAAATAACTATACACTAATAAAAGCTAAAAGGTTGGTTTTTTATATGTTTTATTATAATCGTCTATGGGGTAAAGAGAATTTACCCTATTAGCAAGTTGATACTTAGTATTTTAAGTCAAGGTTATAAGTTTGGATTGCCTAGTTGGTCTTTTATATTAGGTATTATGGGCTGTGACCTACTGGATTGATCAAAGCACACCTTACTTCAGGAAACGGCCAATGGAGGGCAATGACAGGTAGTTTAGATCTGTGAGGTATAGTTTTGATATATTTTACCAAATCATTTGATAAGAAAATATTTGTATATAGTGGGGATCCATCTAACCCTATAAAAGAGGCTACTCTACATGGTGTGAGTTGAACTGAATTCATTGTAAGATGAGGAGGGACCTCTTAATGGCTCCCTTGATTCTGCCACACAGCTGGCACAAAACAACTGCCCAAAGTATTACTTTGCTTGAGATTTACTAATAAAAATGTTAACCTGATTCATGGGGTTTCAATGAGAATCGACCAGAGTCTTTTGGCTGATTTTTTCATCATTCAACTCTGAACCACTCTTTTTGAGACATCAGACTTGTAATTGTCCTAAACTCATCTCACCTGGTATTGATTATCAAATTGTTCTGTTTGAATTAAATTATTTACTAATAAGTGATAAAAAATTGAAAGAAAATCAGCAAGTACTAATAAAATTATAGTTTTTTATAAACAGTTCAATACAAGATCGATAATATATAGGTTTCTAATGGTAATTATATTTCAATTTATCTGAGCGTTTGAGTATTCATTTAATTTGATAGATTTATAAAGTTTTGATAAAGAGTTGCTAGTTTCAAGTTGGGTCATAAGTTCAACTGTTGGCTTTTGGCTATTTTATTGGTGGTTTTTGGTTAATTTAATGGTCTCAATGGTTTTAGATAAATGGGTTAATGGTTTAGTTACTTTAATAGTCTAAAAGGATTTTGAGCGAGTAGTGATAGTTTAATTTATTGGGACCATCTAGTACTAAAAAAAGTGATAGTTTAATTTAATAGCTCAACTGGTTTTAGCTAAATGGCTAATATTTTCTATTTTATTTATTTAACCGAGGTAAGCCGACCAGGGGACAGGCATTACCGAAAGAAAGAAACGACATGAAACCTGAACAGGGTCAACTCCGTCGAAGAAAGTTTTTCCACCTCCGAATCGGGACTCAAATTTTTCTAGTTACGTCATGGGTAAGGTTTTCGTGTTATTAGACCTACTAACCGCTAATAGCTTCCTTTGGCTGGCACCCCGATCGATGTGCGAAGGGCGGGAATCGAACCCGCAACCTTTTTTTTTTAGTACTAGATGGTCCCACCCGCAACCTTCAGGTTGGTAGCCGTACGCCATTACCGACTCGCCTTCCACCCCCCTAATATTTTCTATTTTAATAGTTAATTGATTTTGTTTAGGTTGGTGGTGGTTATTTATTTAATAAGTTTAGCGTTAAGAACTTTTTGATGCCTTTTTAAATATGAATTTTAAAACAATTGATTATAATCATATAGTAGTTATAAACACAAGCAAAGCTGGGTTACTTGGTTAGTAGTTATATAAACTCAATAACTCCTTTTATAAAGAGAAATTTTAAGCTAAATTTATGTCACTACCTAAGTTTAACTATATTTTTTTGTGGGTTTGAAGCTTATCAGATATTTCTATTCAGTAATTTTTATATTAGTAGATGTCCAACAATAAAATTAAGAAGAGATAAAATCTACAAATCAAAATAAAACCACCAACTACTCAGCCAAAATCTATTGAACCTATTAAATTACTAAAGCATCAACCATTTACCTGAAACCATTTTTTCCATCAAATTAACCTAAAATCAACCATCACCCAGCCAAAATCAATTTTTGAACTTATAAATAACCAAAAACACACAACTACTTATGAAAGCCTATGGACCTATTAAATTAAACAACTATAGTAAAACCCTAACTATCCACGGTGCCGTTGACAACCAATTCTGTGGATAATTGGGGCTTTGCTTTATTTAAAATTTTATTTTATTCAAGGTGGACTGACCTGGGGACAATACCTCACCCATTAATGTGATAAATGGGAAATTGAAATGCAGTAAAGCTCCAATTATTCACTGAATTGGGCGGCAAGTGCACCACGGAAAATTGAGGCTTTACTGTAATACCAAAACGCTCAGTTAAAATGATAAATGATAACCATTAAAACCTTATAATTTTTCAAACTTATATAACATTTATTAATTATTTTATATTTTTAAAATAGCTTTTGACTGTTCCCTAAATCTTATAAAGTATTTGTGCAAAGTGTGGTGGTTTTTAGTATATTTATTGATGTGAGAATTAGTTCACACATACAAATTTATAAATATGCATGCAATAGTTTTTAACTAACTTTGAAAAAAAGGTAAAGGTTCTCACTTTTACTTGTATATTTCTTCCATGTTTGTTCGTTTATTTAATCCAATACTACTGGACCAATATAAATAAGCTTTTCTAAGGAAAAATGATGATCCCATGGTGGTCCCACTACAATTTTGTAAGGATTGGTCCTGTCAGACAACATATGTACCAAGGTAAGATTTGACTTCCATTAGGAGTATTCTAATACCCATAACAGCATCCAAGTTCACATGGTATTGCCATTCTGATAATTTGAGAGTATGATCTGCAAAGAGATAGGTGAAGGAGATATTGATTGTTAAACATCATCCCCATCCCAACCGTTAGACTGAGCACCACCAATAGTCTTAAACATGCATCATGCACTAAAGGGTGCCTATTTAATTTGGTTGGGTGAGGCTGTTCTAACCATTATGGGTGTAATTAAAGCTGTTTACTGATTCACCTGGACATGCACTTGATTGTGTGGAATGAAAACTCCATTTTCAGTTTCCTTCTCATCAGTTTTTCTGATATAAGCAACCACCAAAATATGTGTTTCCTTTTATTTTGCTAGTATAATGGATTGAATCAGATAATTGGATATTCAACTCAGGATGATAACTCAAGTACACAGTTCCTTAGTCAGATATAGTTTGTGACATTCCTTGGGGATGATTCCTGAGATTTTCTTTGCTGAGGGAGGCAAAGGTTTTAAACAGCAAATAGAATAATGTCAGACATCATAATAACATTAGATTTTCAGACCTTTACCTTTGCAGCCAAAAAATAAGAATGCTGAAGGCCAATTTCTGCCAAAAAAGGGAAATGTAAGACATTTGTGATTATCCAAGGATTTTAAGGGAAAATCCCACTATAATAAAACCAAAGATATTAAAAATTTCAGCCAAAAGTCCCTGGCTGACTCTCGCTGGAACCTCATTAATCAGGGTAACACAAGTTCAAAACCTCTATGGGCACCAAATATAAAATCCCCCAGTTGGATTACTCAGACCTCATCATGGACTTCAGCACTATCATTGGAAGGCACTCCACCAACCCCAATAAATTCCTCTAGCGCACCTACATGGGTACCTCCTTTTTTAGGCTTGGCGGGGGTCCCCCAAGGTGCAAGAAATTTCTCAGGTGGTGATTGGCTCAAGTTTATAAAAACGTTACCTACACAGGTACATTTGGGCTAATCAGAATTCCTCTTCCTTCGCTCTGCTTCCCAGAAGCGAGTTCTCAAGTTTTGATACATTATTCCTTAATATTTCCTAATTTGGACTCAAGCAGGATATTCCAAACATATTCCCAAATTCCCCCTTGACCTTCAAAATTACTTTAAATACTAGATAGTCTGAGGTCAAGAATCATCGTTTTCCCTTTTATCATGCTCATATTAAAAAACATAAAAACCCAATTTTTGTTAGCGTTTCATTTTTAATTTAAATTTATAATAAACCATTTGTGGAAACTAGCCAGCGTAAAGCACCAGTGAGCGAAAACAGCTGGTTTCCAACATAGATAAAATTGACTCTACTCTCAAGAAAGAACCCTTGGTTATAAATCAATTGATGAAGGAGTCATTTCTACACCTGACCCTCAATTGTCAGAATATTCAGCCCCCTTAAAGCAACATTTTCTGATGTAAATGGACAACCTTCAATCTTCCTTAGGAAATCATCTAAAATAGCATACCAACACCAGTTAATGAAAGATTCTGTATGAAGAGAGATTATAAGTCCAACTCCCAACGACAGTCATAATTTCCCATAGATATAAGAATTTAAACTATAAATAAACACCACTTATTATGTGTTATACCCTTTTCATATTTTTAAGTGATTCTTCAATAACTACTTGTTAAAGGATATCCTGTCTCCTGGAATCAAAGCTTTGAGACTTCTTATTTTTGATTATTTAGCTGGTTGACTACTTTCCCATTGCCATAAGAGGTATCAAACTTAGCCAATTGATTATTTTCCCGTTTCCTGAGAAAAATTGGTGCTCACAACAGGGGGCTCCAAGCTGTTGCAAGTGAAAAAGTCTATTACGCCATGGAGAATAAGGACATTCAGAATGATACCCTTGATCATGGCAGAAGTGTTGCCAATTGGGTCACTACATCTAGATAAAAAGTAGCTCCTCTGCATCCTGAAGCCTTGAAGTTCCTGGATCCTTTAGAATTTTTTATCCTTAGTGTTGATTAGCATCATTATTGAGTTCATGTTGAAAATATTGGGAATACTATTTACTAAATAATTAACAGAATTTATTTCAAGGGCGATCATTATTTATCTCCTGGGCTTCTGCAGTACCCTCTACAATGCCCATATTGTATGAATAAATCCAATTACCAGATAGTGAGTTGGCAACCAGTGTCAGGAGAAAGTGTGTAATTCTCCCATTCCCAGAAAGGTAGTGCAAGATGCACAGACACACCGCCAGGGAATCAATAGTTAGTATGATGGTAAACAGAGCACCTCAGAGGTTGATGGAGCCAAAGTAACCCAGGGCAAAGGTGTACAATGCGGTATATAGTAGTTGTTAATAAAAAACAACAACACTTGGTTGGACCCAAAGGGGTTCCATAACCAAGTAGAGATCTGTGATGGAGGGCTTAGGTGCCTCGGTCTGGAGGGGACTGGGGGGCTCAGCGATGCACCAGATACAGTAGATAATTTTGTGAAAATAAAACGGCCTACGTTGTTAGAGACTTTCCAAAGAGGTCTGTGCACAGGCTTTCACAAGGAACCATATTCAAAAAACGTAAACTAACGGTAAATTTTTATAAAGAAAGTTGACCAACAAGGGAATTTGGTCTTGAGAACCATACTTTAAATAATGGGAGGCAAGCCACCAATCAGGAAAAATGGTGCCAAGCCTAAGTGAATCGATTGGCACACCTTACCATCAGCAAGATACTGTAGCTCGAGATTGATCAAGCTTGAGTTATTGGTTGCAGGCTGAGCCATCCTAATTTAGCAATGTTTAAACCTGAACGGATTTTGAACCCCATTCTCCAAGCAAATGAATTGAACCATCATTGGAAAAAAGGTAGATAGTGCGTTTTAATTCCCTTGCTTAACGCTGTGATGAGCATAACGCACATCCCCTGGACTAACCTGGGCATATCTAGCCTGCACCCAGCGTTTGTCCAATGTATGTTTAAAATCTGGTAGGTCCTTCAGCTTGACCTTTTTGTACTCCTGACGTCCAGCCTTATCTTTGCAGCTGAATTTTATAATTATGACATGTAACTATGATAACTGGTAACAATTGTTATCTTTGCTATTTTGTACATCCCACGTTGCATCATCTTCTCCAGATCCTTGGAGTATATCATTGTGAGCTAAACAGAAAACTAGGAATGTCTCACAAATTACACTCAACAGTGGTAAACTTTCAAAATTGCTTAAGCCTATGTTCCTGATAACGGAGATTCTATTCTGGACAATCAAGGTTTTATAAAAGAAGCTTGAATGCAGCTTGCCTTATTTGATAGTGAGATTAGGAAGTATAATTGATGATCAATTTAATCAACGATTCAGAGAACATGTTATTAGTTAGGCTCAGAGAGTTCATCAAGTTGAAGTCACATTATGATCTTTCAAGCAACATTATCAGGAACTAACCCAAAAAGACTTCAAGGAAGGGTCTCCTGGGCCCAGGGGGCTAAAGGCCCTTCTGTCTTTAAATAGAAGAGAAGGACCCATGACTTTCAAGACCCCCATGGCCTCTATTCCTGTCTTTGGAGAAGATGGTTCGTGGTGAGATGATATATTCAGAGCTATAGATACTTGAAGTCTCAATTGGAAAGGTGGCTACTGGATGCAAAATCCGCCTTGGTGGAAGCCCCTTTAATCCCTGACTTACCTTGAAAGCTTTTTACGCTGAAATTGATAATTTTCTGTATTTGCTGGAGTTGTTGATGAGCATTAAGCCAATTGGAGAAAACTGTAAAAGTCTTGATGACCAAGTAAGCCAATTTGAAGCTAAGTTACAAGCCCATCAAATTAAGCTTAGACTTTGAAATTATAGCTCAATCAAAAGGCTTCATCATCCTCATAAAATCAAATATGGAGAGAAACTCAAAATAATTAAAGGTTATCCAAAGACAAATAATCATTCTGGCTCCACAGACTGAAGCTGCCATCGGATTCTCTGCTCCTAAAATGGTCACTGACTTAAAAAACATTCTTAAAATGGTAACATTTCTTTAGACATAGTTCTAAAGAAAAATTCGTTCCAGGACAAGAGAGTATTGCTTCATCTTTGCATGCCTATGATTGTAAGACAAATGAAGCAACTGACTATCAAAAAGTCAAACTTGTTCATTATTGTTTAAGTAGTGCTGCCAGAGAGATAATGACGCCTCACTTCCGGGAATGCCAACCTTGAAACACTTTGAACAGCTCAAAGTGAAAATTTTGAGCGTAACCAAAACCTTTTTTAAATCAGAAGCATGCTTTCATGGTCATCCGGTTGAACAAGGAAGAAAGTCCCTCAGAATTTGCTAAACGTTTTTATTCCAAAGCTCAACTTTGGTGTTTACAACGAGAATTAATTTGGATGATGCCATCACAGCAGTAATCTCATCCTTAGAACCATGTACCAAAT
The DNA here is from genome assembly GCA_022478985.1 of Massospora cicadina. Taxonomy (NCBI): domain Eukaryota; kingdom Fungi; phylum Entomophthoromycota; class Entomophthoromycetes; order Entomophthorales; family Entomophthoraceae; genus Massospora; species Massospora cicadina. Next base: position 46,630 of record JAKSZP010014648.1, on the reverse strand, counting down.
TTCACCTTCACATGATTGGCTTGAAACGTACTTTCAATTGTATCCAGGATATTAAGGAATATCTTATCAAAATCCCACCGTTGGCATGGATTCAAAAAGATTTTACCAGCTCTATCTGACCAAGAGTACATGCAGGAGATTTAAAAAGGAGCTCTGGTGTATCTATTGTATAGAAACTGTCATCAGGCATAAAAATTATGGAAATGACGTTCCAATATGGTTGGAAAAGAGGAGTAAGATTGATTGGTGAAGATCTTCATGTTAACAATAATAATATCCCTCAACGTGAACCCATTATACCTAATGACATAAAACAAGTTAGTCAAACAGAGTTATAGGAGGTGAAAGGTGTTAAAATGATAATAAAAATTCTAATTTTATCATATTCTTCAGTTGATGAGACACCTATGTTCCTCAATTTGCCCCCACAATTTGGTAGCTCAGTGACTAGAGTAGCTGTGAAGTTTTAGAAAGTCCAGTTCTAGCCATTGTGGATAGTGGCTCATCTGTTAATTTCATCTCTTCAAACTTATGAAGCTTATTAAGATGGCTCCATATGTACCTCTTTGTAAAAAGTATGAGTCTGCTGGTTCCCTCTGCACTTGAGCTATCAAAGCGTACTCATCCTTACATATACAATCTGGAAAATTATCAATAACCACTTATGCTGATGTTTTTGATAATTACAGCTATGATCTCCTGCTTGGTACACAATTTTTTAAGGGATCAAGTAGCTAGTGTCAACTATGATGAAGGATTTTTTATCCCTTGGACATTGATTGCTAATGATTTTGAAACTTCTCCTGATAAAACTGAATTCAAGTAAGATCATTTCTCTTAAAAAACGGGTTTACTTTTCCAAGATTAGGTAGCTCTTAAAGCTGGATGATGTGAAGGGGATCAAATGTCATTAAGACAGGGTTTGTGACTATTAGTTTCTTTACAGTATATGAGTATATTATAAACTGATAGGTAGATCTTAACTCAGGGTAATAAAATTAGGGAAATATTCTCTATTAGGGCTTCCTTTTTAAAGATCCTCAACAGAAGGCCTAGACTTGGTTATTAACATCAAGGCCTCTTGGACATGGTCTAACCCCTTTAAGGGCTAAAAGGCCCAAAAACGGCTCTTGGATAATATAAATAAAATGAATATATATAAAATATTTTATGTATTAGGATATATATATATATGCTTATTTAAATAGCTGGGACCCTTTTATAGGGTCATCAATAATAGATAAAAATAAAGGCTAAATATCCTGAGTTCTAATAAGTGAGATCTCGTAAGATATCATATTCATTGGGTGTTGAATGTAACTAAATATAGTAGTAATAACAAGGTTGCTACCTATCGTCTTGTAGGATCATATCTGAATGATAAGATTATAATAGTATAGGACATCGTCTTATGATGGTCTAGATCACCTAAGGATCTGGAATCCTTTGGTGAATTATTATTAAAGCTATTAGTCTTTTAGACTAATACTTTAAGTCTTGGCCTCAAGCTCTGTCGATGTTTACCTAAGATAAGGCTTAACCTTAACAGGTTAAAACTCCATTAAAGCCCCCTTAAGCCTTGTCATAAGGGAAACCTCTTCAACCAGTGGTGAGGTCATAGAAACACCAGAGGAATCGTCATAAGTGTATAAGATAATGTATTAGAGGCAATGTCGTTGGTACTCAAATGCACCAGAGGTAATGTCACTTGTGCACCTGATTTTAGTATATATAAAAAGAAAAGGGGTAGAGCACCAGAGGCAACATCGTTGATATTTAGAAAAGTACAGAAACAACAAAGACAAACAATAAATATATAAAAATAGAATTGTGGACGTCAGAGGCAACGTTGTTGACGTCAACACAGCTTTAGAGGCATTGTCATTGGTTCTGGTATCAGAAAACCCCAGAGGCAATGTCGTTGGTGCCCTATTTCATTGGCATATTGAGATATTAATGGCGGAAAGTTCACATCCTCTTATTTTTCTGTCAGAAACTTGACTATGGGCTCTGGTAGTTGGCAGGCTGACCAATATGTAGACTGGTCAGCCCTTGCCATTTTACCTTAGGCGTTGGGGCAGCAGCACCGGCTAACCCCTTGGCATGTCAACCTTGCCATTTGGGGATCCCCTAGCCAAAACTTTAACCAACGAAGTAAATAACAAACTTATAACAAAATGTAGAATAAGCAACTGGAAATATTTATTGAAAGGGAAGCGCCATGTATTTATACTATTTACAAAAGGGCTACTGTGCCCATTGCTGACCTATTGGCTCTTCCGCTGGTTCTTCCAGCCAACCACTTCTCTTCTTTTTCTACTACTTCTTCTTCTACAATTTTTTTCTGGCGTTGACCCTCTTGCTCCATCCTACCCGATGTCCAAATTAGTTTTTGGCTTATCCTTGGCCTTAAGTCACTCGTGAGCCATATAAATAAATAATCTACATAAACATCAAATTTGTATTTGACCTTCAAATTGATTATAATGCGCTGGAAAACTACTTTTGGTCGCTCACTTGACTCAGAATCTCTTGGCATCTTGCCAAGATCTATTACTGTCTTATCTTAATAATAAATGAGGCATTGGAAACAACCTCAGCTACCTCGAACTCATAATTGTTGGATCCACTGACATCAGATAATCAGTACAGGCAGTGAATGTTTGAAGTGAATACATTGGCTTTAGGCTGGAAATCCCACAATGGACCCTGAATGGCAGTTGGCATTGAACTCTGATTCTACTGACTGATATCAAGTGAATCATCCTCGGCTATTGGTCACTGGTGTTCCTTATACTAATTCAGGGCCACTGATTGGCCCACTCAAACCTAAATACTAAACTCGGCGGAATATTAATATGTCTCAACCCAAATTGGGGAGAAACTAACCAGCAATTGAACCAAACAACATGAATACAGTCAATAAACCATTCTGCCAGGATTGGCCATATCATCCCAAATAACGCTAAACCATTGGAGGATTCCATCTGGTTAAAATTACGACATTTGCATTGAGGATGACCTGAGTAAGGCCCCAGGGGTAGCTCTGACACAGCTCTTGATTGTTAAGAGTGGAATGGAAGCCAAAAGCAAAAGTCTTCATAGAGTACTTATGTGCCTCTGAGGAGAAATCTGAAACTAGTGAAGTTTTTCAATATATGTAGTTTCCACTTTATGTAAATTGTTGGAGGAACAGGAGATATAGAACTATGGTAGATATTTGGTTGTTTTGATTAAAGACATTCAAAAAAGGTTAGAATGGGCTGTCTCAATAGATGGAGTTGGTCAAATAGCTGATCAAGTTGATTGTCCATCCAAAGAAAATGAACACAATGTAGCTCAGTGGAGAATTAATGAGACAGCTTCCAATTAGTGTTGTTATAATTAAGATATCCAATCAAGTCAACCAAAACGTGAGGCTATAAAAAAATTCACATGTGTTCAGAGGATTTTGATTATAACTCACAGAGTTTGAGGTAGTCATCTTAACAACTTTATAATTTAAAGGCTGGAGTAACAACTTTTGAAAATTGGACAATTAAACTTTAAAAAATTGTAAGATGGGCTGATCTAGACTATTAATAAGATTAAATTATAATACTGCTGTCACAAAATTAATCAGATGGATTCCTCCTGATAATATCAGATTTATGGGTGTCAATTAGTTGGGTGTAATTACCAGCTAATCACCTAGTTCAATTTTATTTAATGTTAGAATGATATTAATTGGTTTAGGTTCAGCAGAATCTGCATATGCCATGATTGCCATTTGTGGGTTCTTGTGAGAATTTCTGGCGGAAAGCCAATGAATTCGTTACCAATCATTTGACTATGATTCACTGACTAATTTGGAGCACCAGCAACACATGCTGAGGATGGTCAAAGTTATATTATAATAATAATTTAATAATTATAAGATTATTGTGGGGAAGGCCGACCAGGGGATGGACACTTCTGATAAGACATCAAAGATAACGAATCATAATAGGAGGGCACCCCAGAGAAGCTAATGCTGTCTCCTGTTGCCAGCGGGAACGCCACTACTGGGAGGGGAGTACGTGTATAGGGGTAGGAATCATAATTGAGCATTGTGGAGGAAGGGGTTAGAGTTGATGAACCAAACTTTGAAACCAGGAGGAGACTGACCGACGGTGATGTGGTGGGAGGTATCTAAATATCCACGCTTAAAAGTGGTACACTGAGTGCGACTTGAATTGGCGGACAGCTTCTTGGAGGGTGGGGGTGAAGCCTGAGATGCCATCCAAGACAATCGTTTGGATAGTCCACATGGTATTGTGACCACCAAAGCATGGAGGGAGGGTGGAAGAGGGGAGACCATTGATAAAACAAAAATATCATAAACAAACTAAAAGGATGAGCCTGATCCTGGCATAGCAGACGTTGCACCTCACGCCAAATCGCTTTAGATGTAGGGCACTTCTCCAGGCGGTGAAACAGCATTCCGTACTGGCCACACATGACGCAAGATGAGCGAAAAGCGTTAGAGCGCTCAGCAGTATGGTACACCCGCCTCAAGCAGTGCCACACATGGGATTGGATATGAGGCTGCAGATGAGGGTGGTGGGCGTACTTCCAAATTGTTTTCTGGGTATCAAGGGAATAGGGGATGTCCATCATGTCCAGGTAGTCCACCCTGGACAAGATATGGGGCCTCGCGGGTATCAAGCCATCCAGAATGGGAAGATCCTGTACCGCCTGTATGAACCAAGGAGAGGGGCGCCCCCTCCGGGCAGTGTGTCCACAAATACAAATTCTCCGCTCAGCGCTCTGCATGGAGAGGAGAATTCATTTGAAGTAGGGTGCAGTCACATGGGGGCCAGCGGCTGAAGGATGGAAAACAGATATTTTATTAAAGAGTGTGGGTGTGATGGATTGGTAAGGCCAAGGGAGCGGGAGAGGTTGGAGTGGTCCGCGTGGAACCAGTGTTGGGCTGGAATTGTAGGGATAGTACAGCAGCGATCCAGGTGCCCAGGATCTTTGCAGCATGGGCCTCAAAGTTGAGCAGGCCATGCCTCCACTATGGCGAGGGCCAAACATGACCTCTAGTCGCACTTGTGGTGGGCAGCCTGACCAAAGCCACCCTTGCAGAAGGGCATACAGTGACTTGAAGAAAATTGGGGAGAAAGTGATGGCGTGGGCCCCAAATTAAACTTTGAAGAGGAGCATAGAGTGGCTAGTACAACCCTGCTGGTAAGGGAAGTAGGGTGGGCTCTGAGGGAGGCGATGCATTTCGTCACTTTGTCCAAAATATGGTTTTCCATCACCATTGAGGCATACCCGCCTGCCTCCAACCACACCCCCAAATGGTGGACCGGCCCAACGGTGGGGCGCGGCACAAAGGGGAGCACAATTGGGGCGGTTTGGGTAGGGCAGGGTAAGCAAGCGCGTGCGCTAGCAGATGGGGTGGATTAGAAACTGGGTGCTGAGGACCAGCGGGATTGATACCAACCAAGGAGAATGATTTCTTTTTTGGAGGCGTTGAGAGCAGCATAACTTACCCTGGATTAAACCTGGATAATGGCTTCAAGCGCTCGTGCATCATAATTATTAGACACCTCAACCACACGGTCATCACAAACGCCAACATTTTGACTGGGGCTTGGCCTTACATGTGGACCCCAGTAAGGCGGGCATTCACGTTTCAAAGAACTGTGTCAAGGCTGATGTTATATAAGAGTGGGATAAGGGGGTCCCCTTGGCGTAGTCCTCTTTGAGGGCGGACTACATCCGTGAGAAAGCCAGGGCCACGCACAGCCATTGTGGCGGATTCCGTCAGTAGCATCACCTAATTGATGAAGTGAGGGGGTAAGTGGAAACGGTGGAGGCAGGCCCTGAGGTAATCCCAGTTGACTCTATCATAGGCCTTCTGTTGGTCTAAAAATACTATTGCACCAGAGGCCGTGGACTAAGGCGTTAGCCACAGTGTGCATGTTGTCCTAAATTGACCTTCTGGATATGAAACTGAATTGTTCTGTGGAGATGGTGGCAGAGGCTACAATCCCTAGACGGTTAGCCATGATTTTAGTAAAGATTTTAGTATCAGTATTGGTTAGAAAAGTGGGGCGCCAGTTGGCCAAGTCTAGCTTATCCCCTTTTTGAATAGCGTAATGGTGTAGGCCTCTTGCCCTCCTGGTAGGAGGCGCGTTTCCAAAAGGTTCTGGTTAAGAGAGGCAAGTAGCAGTGGGGAAATTACTTGAAGTACTTTTTATAGAACTCATAAGGAATGCCGTCAGGGCCTGGGCATTTCCTATTTGGTGCACCGCGGATGGTGGACCAGAGTTCATCTGGAGTAATAAAAATTCATCAACTCTGGGAAACAGGAAATGGTGCAGATGTGTGCACTATCGAGAAAATTCGCCATTTCAGCTGGCAGAATCAGGTCAGATCAGTACAATTTGGATTAATAGTTTTGTATCTTGATCGCCACTTCAGCCAGTATATCCGCTATGGATTTTTCTGGCCTTCGCACCTGTGTGCAGGCCAAGCTCTGGCGTGGTGCAAAGAAATTTTCGAATAAAGTAAGCGGAGCACATGTCACCCGCTGTGATGTGTTTATCTCTGTACTGAACACAAACCCGATGCTTATGTTGCTGCTCAAGCGTGTTAAGGTGGGTGGCTACTTCCGCCCACTTGTGACCCTAATCAGGGCTGTAGCCTTTGGCTGGGACGTTGGACTCCAGGTGGGCCAGCTCTGCCAGAGCGCGTGAGTTGACCGCCAAGGCATATCGTGAATGTCAGGAGGAAAGGTGGCAAGCCTGGCGGATTGTGTCCGCTTTGAAGGCAGATCAGGTGGAAATTGGATCAGCACAAAACGGTGCAATAAACTCCAGAGCCGTGGTCAAAAATTCCATCCATGAGGAAAATCTTAGCGACACAATTTTGCTGAGCAAAGTTTGCACAACTTAGAGCCTGAGCAATTGGGTTGGGTAGGTGGAAGGATATCAAAACCAACTTGTTATCAGAGAAATCAATCTTTTTCATGGTGAAATGGGAACCTTGGGTATAAAATTTCAACGTCACAAGGATAAAATTTGATGTAGGACATGGACCTTAAATGGCTGCTGTGGACGTGGGGGTGCGACATGTTTTTGAGAAGTGGAGCATGATGCGGCAGAATATCAACCAACCCTAGGGTGGCCTTGAGGACGCGTAGTTCTAATCGTCCCTGTGTTGGGGAAGATGAGGGAGGCCAGCGGTCAGTGGATAGGTTCAACAAACAGTTCATGTCACCAACAACAAAAGGGTCAGGGGTTAATGGAATGGATTTGACCAATGAGTAAAATTTCCAACATTCTCATGTACAGGTTGGGGCATAAATGTTGACAATAGCGTGCACTATGTTGGCCCATGAAAAATTGACAATGAGGATGTGGCCACTAAGGAAGGGATCAAAAGATAAAAAATTGTAATATTATTGTTTTTTGAACTAGCACCCCACAGTGCTCAGACCAGAAGGATAGGGAAGGGAGGAGTATAGTTTCCATGTTTCCTCAGAAACGTGCGGACAGTGGGACTCCTGGATGGCTAGGATATCCATGGGTAAATTATGTTGTGAAAAACTCAGTTTCCTAGCCCAGGATGTGAGGTCTTGAGTCTAGCAATGATCAACGTCCCTAAAGTAAAGGCTCCCCCCATCACATCTTGGGTGCAAGGGGAAGGGCACCCAAGCCCTTCTGCCTTCTCTTGTTCTTCACAGCGCTTGTCAGCGCCTCAGGTACATGATGCAACGTAGTCAGTGGTATGGGTAGCTTTAGCAGTTGGGTTTGCGTTGGCTTTTGCCTTCACTTTTTTCCCGTTGTAGAACGAGATTTTTGTGGTGTGTGCATTTTTGGTGCACCAACTCTTTTTTTTTAATTTTCAGCAGGGAGGTTGGAAACCAATTTGGTCCCAATCAAGGTTTGGGCACACTAGTCAAGTGAATTTAACTAGCCCAGCAGGATTTCAGCTTGGGCGGCCAAATTGGCTTGGGCGTCCCAATCTGATTGATCAAGAGATTCACAAGCTGCTTCCACCATGAAAGTCTCAATGTCCTCCTGGAGCTGGGAGGTCGGGATAGCGGAAGTGGCCTTGGCCGCCGCCTGCAGTCCTGTTTGGCCTTCTTCCGCTCTTGAGGGGATATTGGGTTCACTATTAAGTAGCAACCTGTGCTCCCCACAGGAAGGCTGCCTTTGTATCAGAGGTCAGTTCATAGTGGGTCTCCCTGCTGCAGATAGCCTCCGAGGGATATTCTTGGTATGTGATGCCCTCCTTGGAGGGGCAGGTGTGTGCCTTGTGGCCAAATGCGTCACAATAGGCGCAGATGGGAGGTGCGCTGTCCACGGTGACCCTGAAAGGGTGGGTGGCATGTCCCTTGATATTGAAAAAAGCAGTGTGCAGGATTTGGGTTAGATCCTTCACTATCCCCTCAGCTGGGGTTAAAACTGCAATTTCTTTGCTGATGCACAGATGTGGCATCAGCATAAAGCACTGAATTTCAAAGGATTGTATTTCGCCATATATGGCGATCCCAGCCTTCAGGTGTTGTTCAAGTATGGCGCATTTGACCGTAGTGGGCAGTAAGTCAAAAGTTACAGAAATTTGGTTCAATTTTGTCCATCTGATGCACTTAGTTTTGACGACCTGCTGCCCGTCTGGGAGGTCTATCACAACGCGCACCATTGCAGCTTTGTCCGCTGCTTCCTTGATTTCAAAACCAAGATCCATCCAACTGCATGGCATGGAATGAGGTGCGAAGTACACCGCGTTTGAGAAATGAGTGTGCGCATCCACACAAAACATTTCCTAAAGCGCAATCTGCTGAATATCCAGGAATACCCATACTCCATATTCCACCAATGAGAGTGGTTGAGAGTGCGGCATATCAATGTGCTGGTTGCATCGCGCTTGCCAAGCTAAAATTTCTGGAAAAATGGTTACCGCCAGTTTTTTGTTAAGTTTTTCTAATCCTCCGGGTTCACTGGGGCGTTTGCAAACTTTAGATGTTGCGGGGCCAAAACCTGTGCCCTTAACCTTACTTGCCCAACTGCTCCCTGACATGAGGCGCTAACTAATCTCCTAGGTGAGAATATCAAACTAATATCAGACTTGAATTGAACTTGTTGCAAAAGTGATTGCAACGAGAGAGAAAAGTAATTTTTATATATGATCAACTGGCAACTATTGATGAAGATAGATAAAATAATTAAATATTTGGTGAATCAGATGAGTGGATTGTGAGGAAAACTACCACAAATGACTGGTTTTTTAATTCCAGTCTGGATGGCTGAGGAGTTTTCATAGGCATAGTAGCCTAAAGTATAAATAGTCGTTCTTCCCTCTAAATAATGCTCTACTTTCGCCCATCTTTTTTTGTTTGTTAGTAGTTAGTCAGCTAAATTAGGGAAGATGGGACTGAGATCTCTGAAGTAGGCGAAATGACGCGCCTGGAGTAGCCAATGCTGACATCTTTTATACCTCATTCCTGTGAAGAACTGGCAGGAACCTGGCCAACTGGCCACCAATGATGATGTTCTGACTGGCCATCAGCCCTGCAGGGTGAAGCTTGTGAGTGCCATAGTCACCCAGGATGGGGATGGACTCACCAGGGTATGTCCAGATGGGTTAGAGAAGGGTCAGGAGGGTTGGCCAGCATGGGAGTGCCTTGGCCGCCCAGGATGGGGGTAAGACTCGCTTGGGCACACCAAGGACCCTGGGGCTAAGGTGAAGTCATTGGACTTTGTGTTGGTGGGTTGGACGTGGACTTGTAGGAGGTTGGTACCCCTATGGAGGCGAAAAGCAAGGGTCTGCCAGTCTTCATACTGTTTGGCCTGGGACACTAGCGGAGCCACTGTTCAGAAAAAGCAATTTTCTGACATCTGCTAAGAAGCATATAAATACAAAAAGAGATAACAAAATAATACGAGCTTGTCCAAAGTTAGAGAAGCTCAATTCCAGAATAGATTAAAATTTCTCATTATAGTCAAAAAGAGCTGAGAAGCCAGTCAACACTGTGATTGGATTGGGTTTACTCGCCAGTCATATTAAACAGGTCCTTCTAGATTGATGCTGTCCTTGATCAACAAGTAGGACAGCTTTTAGGAATCCTGTGCTTAACAACGCCAAAAGATCACCAAGTTGGTTGGGTGCTTGCTAAATTCTTGGCGTGGGGTCTATAATCAAAAATGAATAGCAAGTTACTGGGTTCTAAAAAGACAATATCTGACAATTAAAAGTCTGATATTGTATTAAGAGTGATTTAGGTTTCGAAATTTTAAACATTGGCCAAAAAACCATGGTCAATCCTCAGTGGAACCCCACAAATTAGGGTAACTCTATTGCCCCAAATCCTCGGCTGAATCGCCCTATGGCTAGTAGCAAGTTAATGCCAAACCTGGGGGAAAATTGGGGAAGTTGTCCCAAGGGTCCTCTCCGCCCCTTCACTAACTTACCCAACACACCTACCCTGCGACCACCCCCTTTTATAGCCTTGGAGGGGGTAACATTAGGTAGGAATATTTTCCAGCCTTCTAATTGATCTAAATATATTAAATCCCTTCCTCACGGGATCATCTTTCCAGCTATTAATTCGCCACTGCCTTCACATTGAAGTGAGGAGAGTCTTGACCAATCATAGGTCGGCAGCCCATATTACCTGATTTTAATGCACCTAGCTTATAATAAATTTCTCGTCCAACTCACTTCAAGCTCCAAGATGATTTAAATTCTAAGCATCAAAATATCAAGAGGGTTCTCTTCTCATCACCAGATATTGCAAGTAATAAAAATCTATATAAACCAAAGGATTATTTTAATTGAAGTTTTAAAATTTTAATTATAAAAGTGATCAATAGCCCCCTAAACTTTATCCCACAGTAGATAACCAACTTCTTTTGCATGATATTGTTGACATCAGGCGTGAAATCGCACCAGCGAGCAAAACTAACCCTGAATTTCAACAAGTGTTGTTCAATAAAGGGGTATTAGATCACTTAACCCTTAAAAATTTAGAGAATGTTGGCGTTAATAACCCTCACAACCTCCCCACAGCTTCTGAATCACGGCTAGATGCTTTAGCCCAGCAGCTAGCCAGTGCACTGTCTCGGCTTAAAGCGCTCAAACAGCGCGTTTTTCAAGACTCCCTAGAGGCTGACCCAATTATCTCCAAGCCCCCATTCAGAGATAACCTTACCCCCGTTGAGGGTAGCATCACTTTACTTCCTCTTTGTCTATGAGGCGGTTATGGAGGGGACTACTTTTTTTAGTACTAGATGGTCCCAACCCAAGGGGGGTATGGAGGGGACTACTGATTACCAAAAACTAAAGCATATCCTTCTCTGCCTCAGCCACTCAGCCCAAGAGGTGATGGTACTTTACATGGCTACCCTTAAAACTTGGGCAGAGGTAAAAAAAGCGCACATTAAGGAATTTGAATCTACGCAGAGCTTGCATAGGAAAAAATTGGCGATTATGTGCCTAAGTCTATTAGAGGTGGAATCAGTTGCCAATTTTGTTGTCCGTTTTTGCAGTTCATTCCAGCCTCTCCTGCCCGTCAAAATGCTATCTCTTGATGACGCTGTTGCTGCCATAATAACTGGTTTAGCTTCTCAAACATATTTAGCATGAAATATCCTCTCAGTAAAGCGCCATTTTAGGAATGTCCGCGACATAAAAGAGGCTCTATTAAAGTTATTTAGAATTCCATAACGCTGAAACTGCTCAATGAGCTGAGTTGCACCCTCAAGTACTATCTATTGAAGAACGCCCAAACCTATATTAACAGAGGGAGTCCATGATGATTCTCCCAAAACTTAGTCCAGCAGTGCAACTTAAAACAGATATTCCACCTCCACATGAGTTTAGCACAAGGGTCAGTCTATGACTGGGAAGTTTTCCTCTCCATCAATTGAGCTAAAAGGGCGCCCTAAACATTTGGTTGACCCTGTGTCTCAGTTCACACCATCTCTTGAGAGGCTTTCTGACGCAGCAGTTGTCACGCCTCTCTGATATGCAGTCTGTATCCCCACCCACCTTCTGCAGCTTGAAACCTGCCTCTACGGAACAAACCAAGCTACCTAACAAAATGATTACGCCAAAGGATGTTAAGCTAAAACACCTGCTCCCATGATCTAAGCGGTATCAGACATTCCAACAGTCATCCCCTGCCCTAAGGAAGGGCCAGCAAACCAAGGGTGTCAACTAAATAATCACTGACATGCCAAAGTTCACCCTCTCACCTATTTCTCTTTTGGGGTTCATAGACAGCCCCTCTACTGACGAATCTGAAGGGGGTAGCAAAGAAGCGAGCTATTATGTCCTAGGAGCTCCAATTGAAGTGCAGACACTGGATAGGTTGAGGCCGGAAAGAATAGATATGGCTTTGATACCACGATGAACCTTTTCAATAGTTTTTGAGGTGTTCAGAAGTAATTGATACCGCCTGAGATGCTAACCTGCTTGTTGTTACAGTGATCTGATCTACCCGGCAGGATCATACCTTTTAATTATTTAAAGTCAATACTCTGCAATGGCTCAACATCCTGCCTCCTCACTCCATTTTGAAGAAGGTTCTCGCCCTCCCCCTACTTTTGGTAGCATGCTAACCAAAGTAGAGGTTCCAACAATAAGGTGCAAGATCTAGCCATCCTTGATTTGGTGCTCCTGTGAACGTAGTCTCTTCAAAGCTCATTGATAAAATTAAGTTGGCGTCCAAGATGGACTATTCCCACGAGTTTGGAAATGCAAGGCCCAACAACATGTGAGCTATTGGATATTACTCATCTTTAACCATACGTATTGAGAAGCTCCTTCAACCTGCCCTCGCTGTGGCATTGTAAAAAACCTTACAACTTGATCATTAGCACTCAATTCATGATTGAGTATAACGGACTTATTAACATAAAACAGGGATTTCTCTCCCTTCTCAATTATGAAGTTCCCCTAGTCTTTACAAACAATATTTCTAAGAGGGAAGAATACACCCACGTTTTTGAGTACCTCCCTCTGCCCTCAGTCTTACATATACCACGTCGGTCAGAGACACAAAAAAGCTGCCTGACTCCATGGATCTGCAGAGGGTCTTCCATTATATGCATCAGAGGAGGTAGTCGTCAAGGCGTGTTAATAAAAGGTGATAGACACCAAGCTTACTGTGCAAATCCCTCAACTGCTTACTGAACTTTAAAAGAATTAATTGATAAAGCCCTTTGGAACCTTGGGTGTTGCTGGGTAATCTAGACCCTTCCTACCAGAGACCCATCAATCATCTGTTGGGTAATCTTACTAACAAAGACATGGTTATAAAGAAGCATCAAGATATTGGAAAAGCCCTGTTGATTTTAATTGAGGACATCAGAAAAGTCCATTATATTGGGTCTATGTTAGATCTGGGACTACCTAAGGATCAATTTATATGCGCTTTGTCCCACGTTCAAATTTCTGAGGATCTAACCCCACTTAGCTTAATAAAGTTTAATTGTTACTAGAGTTTTATAGTGATATCTTTTCTAAATCTGATACTGATTATGGACATGTGAAGGGTTGGACTCATACCATTGACATTGGTGATGCTCGGCCTTTTTGATCTAAGCCTTATTGGAACTCTAAGATTGAGGATCTCCAAATGTGAACGGAGCTGAAACAGTTGCTGGATGCGGGGCAGCTGATGCCTTCTTAAAGCCCTTGGTTATCCCTCATCTTCTTGTAAAGTTGTAAAACGGAGCTCATTAGGTAGTTGTGGACTACCACAAATTGAACAACCTCACAAAGAAGGATAGCTATTTTATCCCTGCATTGACGACGCCCTATCCTAACTCTCTGGCTCTAACTATAAATTCCGCCATGGGCTTGGCTAGCGGCTATGAGAACATGGACTAGTCTCAAGACCAGGAGAAGTGCGCCTTTATTTGCAGTGAGGTCTCTTCCAACCTAACCGACTACCACAAGGATTGTGCAACGCGCCCGCCACTTTCCAGCGAGCAATGGATCATATTCTCCAGGATTTCAAGCTGAGTTGTGTGATAGTCTATCTTGATGACATCACAGTTTTCTCCAAGACCTTTAATGAGCACCTCACGCACCTAAAAGAAATGTTCCAACGCACGCAGGCCTCCAACATTAATTTGAAGCCATAAAATATACGTTCTTCAAGTAAAAGCTGGATTTCCTTGGACACGCCATCTTTAAGTTGGGATCCAACCCTTACAAGTCTGGTCGTAGCTATATCTAAGATGCCAGCGCCCAAGCCCTCTGTGACATCTAGGTATTTTTGGTATGATGGGGTATGATCATCAGTTCACCCCCAAGTTTGCCCAGATTATTGAGACACTCGTCCGCCTCTTGGACAAGAACACTCCCTTTCATTAGGTGTGGAAGAAAAAGCCGCATTTCAAACTTTGAAGACCTTATTGCAAAAAATGGCCAATCCTCCGCCACCCTGACTATGGTAAGCCCTTTATGTTGTTCACGTATGCCTCTGATTACGCCGTTGGAGCTATCTTGGCTCAGATGGACGAGCATGGAGTTGATCATTCCGTTTCTAACTTCAGCAAGATGCATTTATAAGCTGATTGCAACTATAGCTTCACAGAGAAGGAGTGGCTTGCTGTCCTTCTCGTTGTGAAATAGAAACACCCCTTCTTATATGGGACTTCCTACATTGTGGTCACCGACCACGCATCCTTATAGTAGTTGCAGAATATGAAGTACCCCACGGGATGGTTGGCTCACTGGACTTTGAAGCTCCGGCATCTTGACATGAAAATGAAGCATTGGGCATGAACTGGCCATATGAAGATTTATATTGATGCGGCTGCCTGCCCTTCATTTGGATTATAGTGAATCCTAGAGGTTACACGAACTCCTGATGACTCATGATGCATGGGGTGATTAGGATGAACCTGTACAAAAAATGGTTGCTTGCCACTTCCACAACACCAAAGTGGAAAGTGGGAAGCTATGCAAGAAAGTAGGGGTAAACTGGTTGCCGTATCTCTGGCCATCCAAGTGATTACCTGTCATTTTGGAGTCCCATTTTATTTTAGGGCATAGTGGGGTACAGAAGACATAGAGTGGGTTAAAACGTGCTATTACTGGGAGGGCATCATGGAGACCATAACTGATTCCCTGGATGCCTACTGACTTGTAAAAACAGTACAGCTTCAAGACCCATTATCAATACCAAAACACTACGCCTCAACAAACCTTCCACAATATAAGTCTAGACGTGGTTGGATCTCTTCCCCACATGATTGGGAGAAATCGATATATCTTTGTCATAATTGATCATTTTACCAATTTGGTTGAAGCTGTGGCTCTCCCTGCTCAAACGGCCAAGGCCACAGTCACTTACCTCCATCATAAATTTCTGCTCTATAAGATTTTTGTCAGGTTCTTCTCTATGATAATGTGAAAAACTTTTTCTCCAGAGTAAAGAAGATCCTCGTTATCTCCATGGGCACACAATAGCTCTTTTAAGCACTCTATAACCCTTCAACCAATGTTACCGTGGAGAGAGCAAATGGGACCCTGGTTTCTATATCACAAAAATGGCCACTTCAGACCCCCTTCACTGGGATCTGTACTTACCAAGTGCTCTCATGGCCTACCGTTTCAGATACTACATAATCCTCAAAATATTTCCTTTCAGTGTATTGTATGGACGGGAACCTGGTGTTCTGGCGTTATTAGCAAAAGATTTATTTAATGATAGGACCGACCACTAGCAAGCTATTAAAAGGATTGGTCCAGCACATAATTTAGTTAAAATCAAAAGCTATGTATAATTTGGCCAAAAACATCACAAAAGAGGTTCAAGCCGCTAATGAGCTCCTTCACCCTCTACCTTCCTTCCAAATATCCAACCTGGTGCTTTATTATCATAATCATATCACTACTCAAAAAGAGGAGCTCAGGTTTAATTGGAAGGCCTTTTTGTAGTTACTAACAAGCAAGGGGAGGATTACTCCATCAATCCCTTGCTACAGGAGTTACTGTCAACAGGGTGCATGACCAGTTCTTATGGCTTTATTCTCCCCATAAAACTCTTACAGGGATGTTAGACAATTAAAAGTATAATATTGTATTAAGAGTGATTTTGGTTTTTTTAAATAACATCGGCCAAAAACCCCTGGTTGATTCTCAGCTGAACCATGCAAATTGGGATAATACTATTACCCCAAATCCTCGGCTGAATCACCCTATGGCTAGTATCAGGGTAACGCTGAACCTGAGGAAAGCTTGGGGGAGTTATTCTGAGGGTCATCTCCTCTTACTCACTAACTTAGCCAACAAACCTACTGCGAACCTCTTTTTATAGCCTTGAAGAGGGTTAATCAGGTGAGAATACAACCCAACTTCTAATCGGTCTAAATATATTGATCCCTTCCTCACTGTTCATCTTCCCAGCTGTCACTTCACCATCTGCCCTCACATTGGAGTGAGGGAAGCTTGACCAACAATAGGTCAACAGCCCAGATTACCTAATTCAGATGCGCCTATCTTATAATGAATATCTCATACAACTCACTTTGAGCCTCAAGACAATTTAATTTTAAGCATCTCAATATTGAGATAGTTTGCTTTAAATCCCCAAATATTGCACTTTATAAAAAACTATAAATTCAAACAATTATTTTGATTGAAGTATTACAATTTTAATTATAAAAGTAGTCAATAATTTCCTAGTCTAAATCCCATAGTAGAGAACCAACTTCTCCTGCATATTATTGCTGAAATTTAGGTGTGAAAATGCACCACCGAGCAAATTAACCCTGAATTCCAACAGACAACGCCAGCATCTACTCACCCATCAAGGGCAAGAATGATTCTTGGAAATGCCAAGAGTGGTAAACAGCCATCATGAGTTGATCTTCCTTAAGACATCCTTCATGGTGTTTCACAATGAGAGATCTGTGAAGAGATATATAGCCTTGGCAAATCTAGGATATTATCAATTAGATAAGTATATATAAACCATACTTTTATATTGCACAGGAAATCCCAATTCTCAATCTCAAGGTAATCATTGTAACTGGTGAAGACTTAACCATACCATTTGGTACACTAAATCTGTGTTCAGGCTCACCAATACCATTATAGACCTAATCAAAATTGGTGACTTTAGCTAGGTTTAGGGATTTAAAAATGTATACAACTAATCCATAAATTCCTAGCTCATCCCATTCATGGAAATTCATATATAAAATAAGTCAATCCATTATTAATAGAGGATTCAACTTAGGTCCTCACTGGATGTACAATTCCATAGAGACCAGTGATTTTTATATCAAAAGTCTAGAAGTTAGCCTTGGGCAGGTTCACCCTTGGCAGAGGGCGCATTAATAACCAAACTAGGTCTAAGCGGATCCATGGGTAAAATCCTTATGTTGTAACTACTTCCTTAACAATATAGCCAATGATCACTGCAATTTGAAAAAAGACTTATTGAAAATTATCCTCCAGGATGCAATAGACATTCTCACTTGATTCCAGCTCGGAATTACCCATAGTGAGCACCACTATCTAAAAAAGAATTTACTTTTCCAAGGTCAGGTAGCTCTCAAAGCTGTATGGTGTGAAGGGGATCAAATGTTATTAGGACGGAGTTTGGAAAAATAAAATTATCTTATGTATTACATAAATATATTATTATGACTAATAGGTAAGGCTTGACATGAGATAATTCAATTAGAGAAATATTCAAAGATTAGGGCGTCCTAACTTGGGATCCTCAGCAGACAGTCTAGACTCAGATCATAACATCAAGGCTCTTTGGACATGGTCTAGCCACTTCAGGGACTAAAAGGCCCAGAAGTGGCTCATGGATATTATAAATAAAATGAATATATATATATATAAGATTATAGGTATCAGGTTATATATGAAATGTTTACTTAAATATTTTAGACCCTTTTATAGAATCATTAATGTTAGATAGAAATAAAGGTTGATATTCTGAGATCTAATAAGTGAGAACTCGTACCATCTAGTACTAAAAAAAACCATCTAGTACAAAAAAAATAAGTGAGAACTCGTCAGAACAGATTTTAGATAGGGAAGGAATAGTACTAAATATGGTAATATTTTAACAATTTTGCTACCTAGCACCTTGTAGATTTAATTAAGAATGATTTCATGCCAAATTGGATAGGACATCTTCCTATGAGGGACTAGATCCTCAAAGGATTCAAGGTCCTTTGGTAAATTATTATTAAAGCCTACTAGACCATTAGCAAATACCCTGAGACTTAGATAAAGATAAGTGTTGAGGTTTACCTCAGTTTCAAAGTTTTGAATTACATTCCCAAAAAGATAAGTAAGCCTTAAAGTTACCTTATGGAACTTCCAGAAAGAAATGAAATATACTAATTATAAGGTTGTAAATAGGCCTAAATTTTGATATTGCTAGGATTGAATATTTATAGGATTTGAAGTAGTTCAGGTTTATCAAATTTTTTTTAAAGGCTGAACAATCGAATCTTCATATATCACCTGATTAGAATAAGTATGATCATCTCTTGTTGGACTTGATAAATTTAGATTCATTAATCCCAACCAATATTATTGGTGGAATATTTGGGGTAAAAGTTCCAGGAATGGAAAAATTAAGAAAAGTACTGACACTTCCTCTCTCAATATTCGATTGCAGAGGAGGATGAATCCCCAAAAATCTAGAGTGTATACGATTTAAAGCTATACCTGTTCTACATGGACAATTGAGTATTCTAACCCCTTTCGAAATTATAACTCAATATGGACCAGACCAGTTAGATCCCAACTTCCCAGTTCATCCACAAATTCAGTAGTAATAATATATAACATAATCTTCAATTTTATATTCAGGCAAAACTGGTATGTGTTGGTTACTTTTTTGTCTCCTTTTTGGTGGTTACTTCAATTGATTCTATGGCTTGAGCCTAAAGGCGAATAATCTTATCAGTCAGATTTCTCATAACTAAATTATAGTTTCTAGTATACTTTCCTTGAGTATTGCTTTAACGCTTAAAGGAACTGAGGGACTTCGCCCTAAATACATTTGAAGGGGAACATCTTTATAATTTGATGATAACTTATTTGGTAAGTGAACAAAGCACTAGGTAAATAGAAGTTTCACTGAGATGAGTCCATTGAGGCCATTTTCATTTTAATAGAGACTAAAGTTCCATTGGCTCAATCAGTGGCCCCATTAGTTGATGGATGGTAAGGAACGCCAAACCGTTGGGTTGTATTGGATAACTTTGACAACTCTTGTAAAAGTTGAGAAGTAAAGTTCGTTCCATTGTCTGACATAAGTGCTTTGGGGCACCCATGTTGAGTAATGATTTGATGGTAGAGGAATAAGGAAGTGGCTTTAGCGAATGGAGTAGAAATTAATATAGCCTCAACCCATTTAGTTAAATGGTCAACAGCCATAATAATGTACTGGTGTTCATGAAACCCCCAAGGAAAAGTCCTACAACATAGATACTTAATACTTCAAATGCCTTAATTGGTGGAATCATTTGATGCTAAGAAGTAGGTTTGGTAGCGCCATGACTTTTACAAATGAGACATAAATTAAGTGTCTCTCTAATGGTTTCAGTCATATTATTCAAACAGTATCAGATTTTAACCACTCTTGGGTTTTTCTTATACCACTATGATTTACTTGTCCATGTCCTTCCATAATAGAGTAGTATCTTGAATTTGGGTGCAAAAAAGGTAATCACTTGGAATTGACCTTCTTATACAAAGATCCTTCCCATATCATGGTATCTTTAGTAATAGTTTTTAGTAAGGCACGATCTTCTTAAGATTCCTGATTCCACAACAAAGGCTGTCCAATTATATTATATAATCGTTCCTCTTTTCAGAATCTAAGTTCAGTATAGGCAATTAGGATAGGCCATCAGCATTTTGATATTGGGTACCTGAGCGATGTACAATAGAAAAATAGTAATTTTGCAGTCTTGGGGCCCAACGTGCTATTCTCCCATCAGGAACCTGCATATTTTGAAATTATCCTAAAGAAGAATGGTTAGTATTAAAAGTAAAATGGTTGCCATATAGGAAGTGTTGGAAGTGTTTAATCACTAAAATTACAGCTAAAGACTTTCTCTCAGTTATGCTGAAATTTCGCTCAGCTTTGTATAATGTTTTGCTGTAAAACGTGACAGATGGTCGATCTGCTCTTCATCACACTGGGATATAATAGCCCCAATAACTACATTAATTACATCAGTATGCAGAATAAAAAGGCTTATCTAATTGAGGATTGAAAAATACAAGTCCTTAGTCAGGGAAGCTCAAAGAGAATTAAAAGACTACTCCTGAGCTGAGCACCACTTAAATGGCACAACTTTTTGTAATAAATGGAATAAGGGCTCTGCCATATCTGTAGACTTGAGTATAAATTGACGATAGTATCTGACCATATCAAGGAAGACTTGTATTTTCCACAAGGAGATTGGAGGTGTATTTTGTTTTAGCTTTGAATATATCTAAAAGTGGTTGTTTTCCTTTAGCAAAAACCTGGTGACCTAAGAGTTCCATTTCATTCTGAAAAGGAGCATTTGAAGGGTTTGTGCTTTAGTGAAGAATTTTAATTTTTTTCTAAAAAACTTCTTTTAAATGATCCAGATTATCAGTAAATGTTTTCAAAAACATGTTAATATTATCCACATATAACAGAACTTTGGTCAGCTTTATTATCCCATAGCATACCATCCATGGCCTTTTGGAATGTTGCTGGTGCGTTGCTCAACCCTTTTGTCATATGGGTTGGTTCAAATAAGCCCTCACTAGATAATTAGGGAACTTTAGCTTGGTCCTCCCGTGCTAATTTGATTTTCCAGTACCTGCAGACTAAGTCCATCGCGAAAAATAGTTTGATCCTTCTAACAACTGGAGTAAAATCATTGATCCTTGTAAAGGGTAGCTATTTAAATGAGTTATTGCGTTTAAAATGCAATAATCCATAACCTGATGTGAGCCATCCTTCTTTTTCACCAATAACAGAGGTGAGGCCAGGGACTGTTGGAGGGCTTTAATAATCCAGACTCCAATAGTTTATGTTAATTCTTTATTGGCCTGTGCTTCTTCCACTTTTGACTTACAATAAGGTTTGGCATGAATAAGAGGGTGATCTTCAGTTTTAACGGTATGAATTACTCCCTTCATTTTACCAAAAGTGTAAGTATGATTGGTAAATATGTCAGAGTAATATTACAATACTTGAAGTACTTTGTTTTTCCTGTTCTTTAGTAAGGTGTTTCCCTATTTCAGGTCCACAGTAAGAATCTTCAAATTGTTTTCCAGCCCAAAGTCTTGTAATTTCCAAAAGTTTTAACGTCATAAATTCCAGATAGGGGCAATAATTTGTCATTAGATATTGGATTTTTTTCGATCTACCATTTATGTGTCATTGGTAAGGTTTGCCAATAAAACAGGTAATGATTTAGAAAATGCATAATCCAATACCATAGGACACGAATAGACCTTTAGCAAAAGGGTTTAAAATGCCTTGGACTTGTAATAGATGGCCCTTAGGAATAGAAAAATGTAAAAATGTATTGATAATAACCTGAGAACTTGGTGTAATAATCACAATTTCAGGTGAGAAAATAGACATTCCTTCTTCTATGTCAGCCGTCATAGGGGATGATTTTACTCGAGGACCTTCAACATGATATTGAATGGAATAGGACCTCTTAGATCCCTCTAACAGATATACCTGACGTCTAGTATGTTGAGCATTTTCAGATAAAAGCAATAGAACCCTATACCCTAAAAGGGATAGGGAAGAGTCAGGTAATTAATAATTCCATCAAATCATTGCAAAACTTGAGCCCCCATGAGAAGGTCATAACTCAAGTTATCAAGGACGATTGCTTGTACCATAAAAGTTAACCTCCCAATTTTAATGGGGTTGATGAAAAGCTCCAATTGATCGAGTACTCTGAGTTCCTGAAGAGCTGTATTCTTTTTTATTTAACCAAGGCAAGCTGACCGGGGGATAGGCATTACTGAAAGAAAGAAATGACATGAAACCTGAACAGGGTCAACTCCGTCGAAGAAAGTTTTTCCACCTCTGGATCAGGACTCAAGTTTTTCTGGTTACATCATGGGTAAGGTTTTCGTGTTATAAGACCTACTAACCGCCAATAGCTTCCTTTGGCTGGCACCCCAATTGATGTGCAAAGGACGGGAATCAAACCTGCAACCTTCAGGTTGGTAGCCGTACACCCTTACTGATTCGCCTTCCACCCCTAAGAGCTGTATTCTTCCTAATGTGAAATACTGGGTGTTAATTTTATCCGATTGATCAATTTTGATGAGAGTACATTCACAGGAGATCCAGTTTCAATAATAGCTTTATTATTTATTTGATCACTCAGAAATTAATATGGGTGAATATACTTCCAAACTGATAAGGAAAAGCCAATATGGAGGGCAAGATATAGGCAGAATTCTCATCTTTATTATACTTTACAGGGTTTTTTTTGTTCCTGCTTCATACTCATATCATTATCAAGATGGTTAATCTTATTGGTTTTGTATTTTTTTCTCCTTTTCATCAGCTTCCTTTTATATATTCGGTCTACTATATGGAAGTATTGGTGACAATAATTACATTGAATAGCTCTAGCATTTTCAGGCACTGCTTATACTTTAGGAAGACTGGGTTTTGGAAAATCAGAGATTTGGGGGTTTTCAGTAAATTGAGGAGGTAATTCTAACAAGGCCTCATTTTTGTCTAAAATACATCTGAAGTTATTTTTATGCTAATAAGGTAGACTTGCATTTGAGTCCTAGAAGTAAAAGCAGACATAACAGTATAAAAGCATCGTCCAAATTTAAGCAGCCACTTGCTGCCAAATTCTAAGCCTCCTGATAAAGTTGAAAGCAAATTAAATTATAGTTTCATTTAATGTGTTGTATGCACATAAAAGCCTATTTCTGAGGGGATAAGGTTTGTTCACTCCCAAATTCTTTTATCAATGCTTCCTTAACCTGGAACCAATTAAAAAAGTTATCAAATGAGGTACCATGATATCTAGGGAGAATCAACTAAGACAGTTGGGTAGTTAATTCATTTTTTGATGGTCCTTGGCCTCACTCAGAGCCTTCCCATATAAATAGAATAAGTAGATGATACTGCCTTCCCCAGGAGAGTACTTATAATTGAATACAGGTTTAAAACTCATAGGAGTATTGCCTGATAAAATATTTACTCCAGGTTGTTTGATTGAGTGGAGAAGTAAGAGTTAGAGTCAGAAACTTGAGAAGTATATTGAGGATAGGAATTAGCTGCCTCAGTATGAATTTCATTAATCTGATGGTTTAGGTAAGAATGCCCCACTTTTTCATCCAATCTGCATGATAAGTCGAAATTTTTCTCCTGCTGTGCATGGTATTTAAGTTCCAAAGTTTCAATCCTCATTTGAAGCATATCCCTTTTAGATTCACAGGCCTGTAACAAGATGTCAGTATCTTTTGCCCATTTACCCAGATTATTCAATTTTCGGATAAAGATTTAAGCTATAACCAGGGGTCAATAGGTACCCCATTGGGAGTTAAATTACATTCCTGAGCAACTTTATAACTGCTCACGCAATTGTTCAACCATGCTCAAAAGAGTGTCAGCCTACCAAAGGGATCCTGGATGCTCATCAGCAACAGGAGGTCCATGAGGCCCTTAAGCACCTGGAGGTCACAAGGTCCATCAGCACCAGGAGGTTCACGTGGCCCTTCACCCCAAGGTGGCCCACGAGGTCCTTCAACACTAAGATGACCTTGTTCCCCCTGAGGACCCATAGTTTCCAAGGTTTTTTCTACTTTTTTAACTCAAAATTGAATTCCAGAGTACAATTACTATAATTGGAAGAGAAAATTTTTAATTCCTTGTTTTCATCAATTGATTATTATTAGAGTCAACAAAAAGTGTCTCCACAATCAATTTTGAATTTCCTGATTCACTTCATTAACTGTGAGTCAACAAAAATACCTATTCCGTGTCAAGCTGAGCAAGTTGTTGTTGCACTTCATTAAAAAAGATTTTGATTACTAATAATGGTATCACAATTATTTTTATGAACTTGGAGGCAGACTTGAAGAACTTAGAAACTTAATTATTCAAGGATTGGATTTTTCTAATAAATTAAGCATCTCTTGATTATGAATTCCTACTACTTGTAGGTAGTGGTATAAAGTAGGGTGTACAAAGTGATGTTAATATTGCTCAGTACCAATCACCAGCAGTTGAGAAGTTTGATATAAATCCCTCATCATAGAGGGTACAGCATATGTCCAAGATTGGTAGAATGGATTCATGGAACTAGAACCCCATCAAGCATATGACTAAGGATGTTTCATAAAACCTCAGGTTGTCTTTGAAAATTCATAATAAAGCTTAAATTGAGACATTAAAATTCTAAGTTTGCATAGAATTTCAGCGTGGATGGTACCCTTGGGATATCAGTTCTAGTGGGGCAGACCATCTTACAATACTTCCTTGCTCATGATCTTGAGACTCTTCAGGCGAAAAAGAAGAATTCATCTTATTTAATGATGTCTTTACAAGAGAGTAACTCAGAGAGCCCATTATTTGAGCACCACATATGAAAATCTGAGGATTGCTTGCTTGTGTAATATTATCCTGCATGTCTATTCGGGCCAAATCTCCAATGGTTGATCCTCAATAGTGTTTGTAGTTTACAGTATTTGGACTGTTCAAAAAACCACTAGGCCTACACAATTTGCCTCGACTCTTGCATCCAATTTTGGGCATAGTTTTACCTTCATTCTCAGGAACTCCTGAGGCAGGCTTCAATACAAACTGGGAATTTGGTCTTTCCAGTTTGTTGACACTTCTCCAAAGTTAGGATTCAGATAAAAACCAGGAAAAAAATAAAATAATGTCGTTGTTTCAATATGATTGGATGATAAGCAATAAGTCATTATAGCGGAATGGATGGAATCTGCAGAGTTTGATATGAGTTATGGTAATTGGAGCACCTCAAAATGAGGCAATATTGGGTTGTTTGGGAAATCGACTTGAATTAGATGATTAGGAAATTAAAGAATGAAGAATTGGTGGAACCAATGAGCTATGATGAAGTGAATTACTAAGCCATGAAAGCGGCATCATCCAAATTTGATACAATACAAGTGAGGGGAGACAATCAAGAAAGGTTAAGTTGTTAATAGTTTATAGGAGCGGGACAGTAAGGATCCACTGTAGTTATTGTCTAATAAAAAGAGTATAGTGGGAGCAAGTGCTCCATATTTATTAAATAAAGATTATTTTTTTTGCCTCAAGGGCAACAATCCTCATATCATTAGTCCTATTGCTCAGTGGGTTGAACCCTGTGCAAAATTGCTTACGGCGTATCTCAACAATAACGCCAATTTATAACAGTGGTGCTCACTACAGGGGGCCCATTGATCAATCACAAATACTGATAAATAGTGCCTAAGTTGCTGTCCATGTCAATTTGGCTTTCTTTGGCAAGCAATAATTCTGAGACACTGCAACCATTAAATTTTCAGAACTCAGGCTTGACCTGGATGCTGTGCTCAAATGGAAAAAGGAGTTTCTGAAAGAGGGTTGTATTGATAAGCTGCCTCCGTTTGATTGTGATGGGACGATCCATGGATTCTTTAAACTATTTGAGTTCACAGTAGAAGGAGCTTCAGTTTGACATAAAGCCAAATTATTAAATTCTACCCTGGAGGTCAGAAGCGCTGACCCAGTGACTTGCTATCTTCCAACAGTTCTGTTACTTATCAAAAAGTGAAGGATACTGTGCTGTGGTTGTTTGGAGGACCTGCAAAAATGGTGCAACGGAAGGCTTAGTTTCTAACCATTGGGTTTCAACGTAATGAGACCCTCACTTCATTTGCTGATCAATTTTCAGCAGAAGCCCATGTGTTAATTGGGGCTGGGATTTTATCTGAACATGACATAAGAATAGCGTTTACCTCCGCTTTGAAACCATATCATGAGCTTTTATTGCCATGGCTCCATATTTGAGGTTGACTTACCCTTGCTTAAACTTGTTTAAAAACTATGCCATCTATTCACTACCTTCCCTCCACCCAATATAGAGCGAAAACCTATCACCTCCACTGCTAGACTTTTTTATCCGGAGGAATTATCCCTCCCTGTTCAGCATCTTGTTAGTATCCCCTGGCCTTATTATCAATACAAGCATCACTTCCAACCCAATTACCAACAGCAGTTCAGTTAACGGGAGGGGTCTGGTTACACTGTTTGATTCCAGCCCAACCTTTGAGGTGGCCCCTTTTACAACAATCAAGGACGCAGGTCTTATGAGGTCAATTGCTTTTCATGTGGTTGCTTTGGGAACCTGGATAGAAGTTGTCACAATCGTTGGGTCCAGTACCTACCGCAGGAGCAGTACCATCAGGGAAAAGTCAGAGAAGAGTAGAGATGGGACTCTCTACATCCTCTATTCTGACCAAAAACGACCCACTGGAACCTATTCCTGTACATTCAGCTGAAGTTTCTCAGTATGATGACGCCTTATTATATCAGCGACCAGATGGAGGGGTAAATGTGCTGACATGAACAAAATTCATGGACATGGCAGAAGCAGGCTCTCAGGAACAACCAAAGCCTTATGCTTCTCACATGTTCGATTACCTTTCTACAGATGAACCAGATCCATTAGCTGATGCTCTTCTCTTGAAAGGGGTAAACATGGCCCTCCCTGTGGACGCTATTGTTAAAGAATACCTAAAAGTGGGGAAGGGTATTATGAGCTTCCTTGGAAAAAAGAGATCCGTTAAATTTCCATGTCTTAAAACAATCAGATGCATCTTACTATGAGTGTACTTACTGTGACACTGTCATAGCAAAAACCTGAGTTTGTGCGATGATTGATACAGGTGCCCCAATCAACATAGTATCCACAAAGTTGGTGTCAAAGCTGAAATTAAATCCCGACGTGGAGCATTATATGATGTATGGGACTGCAGGCGCAGAAAGCACAGTCTCTGAAGGAGCGTACAGAGCGTTATCATTGCGGTTTGGATCAGTTGTCATTGTAGCCCCAGCTTTATTGTTACCAAACAACAACTATGACCTGTTAATTGGAACCGCTTTTATGAGCCACTTTGGGGCTATTGTTGATATGACAGCAGAGACATTTAAATTTTTGGGAAGAGAATCACAATCTACTTCACTTCCAGAGAAATGCCAAAGGATTCAATACACATGAGTCACATTAACCTTGCATATGGTGATGGAGTGGTTTTGGTACTCTATCATTAACTAAAGAGCAAGATCCAGGCTTTCCCCATCAAATTTATGAATATCAAGGGCTACCACTTAGAGCTGCAGGCCCGATATCTATTCCCTCTGGACACCAAGTAATCATAAGCACCGATTTAGAGGTGGAAGTGCCTGCTGGGCTTTATGGGGAGGTCATTAGGCCTTATCAGCAATCACGGCTTGAGCCCCCTGTGGCCCCAGGCATTATACTTCTGGGACATGAGGAGAATAAGTTCTTGATTGCAAATCTTCAGTATAAAATAATGCAAATCTGCCGACATCAAATTGTGACATATTTACATTTTATCCAGTTGAAGAGGTCTTCCAGGTTCATGAGTTCAGTTCATTGGATGAATTTGGCTTGTCCATTGAAACACAGCCTGGCGTAATGGCTTTTGTACCGCGTAAAAATTCAATGGGGTTAAAGGAAAGCCAGAGAGAGCAAGAAGAAGACTTATTTCAAAAAATACAAAGAAATCTTTGCTGTAGATGATCATGATTTAGGGTGCTTAAGGGGAGTGATCCATCAATTGGATACTGGGTATCATCCCCCCATCAGATCTCAGCCAATCTGCCGATCTAGAGCAGCAGAAGACGTTGTCATGAAAGAGATTAAAAAACTGCTAGAGCAAGGAATGCTTGAACTAACAAAGCGCCCATGGGCTTCCCTGTCCTAATTGTCAAAAAGAAGTATGGGACCAACTGAGTAGTAATAGAATATTGCAAGCTCAAAAGCATTACAAAAAGGATTCATACCCTTTGCCACAAATTGATGATGCTTTGGACCAGTTGGGAGGAGCGCGTTACTTCTCTGCAATGGATTTGATATCTGGCTACTGGAAGATTGGTTTACCTATGGAGGAAAAAGAAAAATGCGCAATTATCTCATTAAAGGGGCTTTTTCAACCAACAAATGTACCACATGGGCTGTGTAATGCCCCAGCTTCTTTCTAACGAGTGATGGACACTATCCTTGGTAACTTATAGATGTCCTAATTTTTTGTATACCTTGGTGATATAAACGTTTTCTCTTGCACGTTTTCTGAGCACCTTAAACATTTGGAAGAGGTATTCCGCCGGTTGGCTGAGGCCAACGTCAAAATAAAACCTCAGAAATGCCACTGTTTCAAGGATCAGCTAGAATACTCAGGTTTGTAGTTGATGCAACAGGGCTGAGGCCCCAATCAGCTAAGGTGGAGGCCATTTGAAAGATGACTATACCAAGCAGTAAGCGAGATATTCAAGTATTTTTAGGTATGGTTGGCTACTATCGCTGATTCATACCTAACTTTAGTTGTATTGGAGGACAGCTGTTTGGGTTTGTTGGGCCGCCAGGGAGGAATCATTTGCGGCGCATTTATCTGAAGGCAGGGCTTCAAAGCTTGCAGCCTTAGATGAGACGTTCTCCATTAAAATAAAATAAGATAAAGTAAATAGTATATTCTGCTGAGAAGTACTTTCTTAGAGTAATCAAGCACTATTTATAGTGCATCAAAATGTAAGGATAGTAATAGGGATTTTAAGGGTAGTGTCATGGGACCTGTAGGAAAGTCCCAATACTGGGATGGGTGGGAATAGGTAAAAGTGTGGATTGAGATTAGATAACAACTTAGAAATGTAAATATTCCCCAATTTGGCATAATTTAGGCAAAGCCCCAAATTTGGTATTCCAGCGGTATCAAACTTCATTCTCAAAATTATTGGGCCATTTGAAAATTGTACCCTTCATATGAATATATCGATTTTCCCTTGGATAAGGCTTTCACCTAATCCAGGGAGAATCCCAACAACCCCCTTTACAAGCCTTGTCCTAGGGGAGTAAGTTGTGACCTAATGGTCATAGGGCTCAAGTTTGGGGGCGTACGGAACCTCAGGCGTAATGCAGACCAGGTTGGTGATAATACCTGGTGTGATTTGGGTTTGGAGCCAGACAATTCCTTCAGCTGTGGACCTCATAATAAGTTTGGATCGTTTTTTTTGAAAAGGCGGCTTCAAGATCCTCAATCCACAATCTTCTGCTAGCTGAGCAAGCTAGTTTTTTATAGTGGTTGGCTTTGAGCTGCTGTTTGGTTTCAAGGTAATTTATCTTGAGGTCAGTTAACTCTAGCCTAAGCTAAGAGTTTTCAATCTTGAGTGTTTTGATCCGGCCCATCTTGTCCCAGATTTATGACTGCAGGCTGACCAGCAGCTTTCATTCCTTCATGATTTCTAACTTGGAGGCCTTCAACTCCGCCTCCATCTGTGCTATCCATTCACGCATCTCCTGCGCCATCTTGTCCAGGTGGGCTTCAGCCTCTTCAAACTTCTGGTTCATTTTGGTTGCAATTCAAACCTGGCATCTTGTAATCACCTTATCCGCCAGCAGATCCAGGTAAGGCTCATAGAAAAGATTGTTGACAGTGGTTAGAGTGAGTGAGCGACCCCATGAGCTTGGAAGGTGACCAGGTGACAGTAGGGTGTGGCCCACTGAAGGTTCTGATAGGGAGGCCTCTTCAAGTGATGCTGAGCCATCATCTCTTGATTGGGGCGAGCAAAACTCACTTGCAACTTAAAGTGAGCCATGGGACAGAGTTTTAGAGTGAAATGTAAATTGTGATATAGGTTGGCTTTAGTAGCAGAGTTAGTGTCAGCTGGTTTTTCATGCTTCGCTTTTTCAGGATTCTCATTTTTGTTGGAATCGGCGCTATCTCAATTTTGAGTGTCAAACTGAGTAATCTAGAATTTTCATTTTAGTAATTCGAAGCCCAATCTTGGGAAGGGCGCCGTCAAAGTCAGAAAGTGGTAGCATTACCAGAAAGGAGTCTTTGAGCTTCTCTTTTTCAGGTCTTTCATTTTCATAGGGATCAGCGCTATCCCCATCTGAGGCTGAACCAGGTAATCTTGATACTTTATTTTAGTATCTGGTCTGATTCTTGGAGGGGAGCCATCAAAGTCGTAAAGTGGTAGTTTTGCCAAAATTGGAGTCATTGAGGTTATTTCTAATGGTTTGAAGGTAAGTCCCAGTTAATTTTGCCTGGAGTTTGAGTTGCATCGTCACACTGATTGCTTTTGGGGCTTCACAAAAAATCCTGCTGCTTGCTGCCTTTGTCAAATTCATAAGCTAGTCCTTGACTTGTTGGCCCAACTTGATTGGTCCAACTGCACATATGATGCTTGTCCAAATTTATGTTCATCACTTTTAACGCCAAATACTCAATAAAATTTGTTCTAATTTCTTACACTAAATCAGAGTGGAAAATGACATCATTTTGGAGAATTGGGTATTGGTCGCCTAAATAAATATTAATGTTAGTCTTAAAATCATGTGTTGTTTTTAAATTCTGAGCATTCTAATTTGTGTGATCTTAGCTCTTTGACTGAAGGAAAGCATCCATTTGGTAAGCTTTTTTTATAGTGCTTCACTTTAAAGAGAAATCTAAAAAGTTTCTCCTCATAATGGGAAACCCATCCTATAGACCAGTAGTCATTTCTCAGTGTGATATTTTCCCAAGCATCTCTTTGGTCAATGTCCCATTCTTCCTTACTATAGCTTGATTCCTGTATATAATAAAGTATTGCCTTTTTTAATCTCTTCACTTTATGATGTTGGCTATATTGCTCTTTGACATATGTTTAAATTATTTCAGGTATATACAATAAATTGTTAGGGCTTGAGTTGGCCTGGTGTTTTGAAATGTACAGGATCTTCTCTTCTAGGACACGTAAAGCTCTTCTTGGTAAAATTACTTCCCACAGTTATTGCATCTTGGCCATTTCAGTGTAGATATGCCAAAAGGTCAGATTCTGGGGTACCTACTGAGGATTGATAACTCTTATCGTCCAAGGTTGAAGGTATATCCTCATAATGCAACTCAGATGTGACCTGGAAGGGAGCACCATTTTGTTGGGCCACCAGAGAGGAATCATTGACGGCGCATTTATCTTTATGCAGGGCTTCAAAGCTTGCAGCCTTTGAAGAGACGTTCTCCATAAGAATAAAATAAGATAATGTAAATAATATATTCTGCTGATTAGTAACTTATTTAGAGTAAACAAGCACTATTTAAAGTGCTTTAAAATGTAAGGATAGGAAAAGGGATCTTAAGGTAGTGTCATGGGACCTGAAGGAAAGTACCAATAATGGGATAGGTGGGAATAGATAAAAGTGTGGATTGAGATTAGATAACAATTTGGAAATGTAAATTTCTAAATTTGGCATAATTTAGGTAAAGCCCCAAATTCAGTATTCCAGTTGAATCGAACTCCATTCTCAAAAAAATTGGGCCATTTGAAATTTGTGCCCTTAATATGAATATATCAATTTCTCCCTGGACAAGGCTTTCACAGAATCCAGGGAATATACCTACAGGGTTATTAAAAAAGGACATCACGTTTGAATGGACGGAACTCAGCCAAAAATCATTTGATACTCTTTGAACAGCATTGATCAATGCGCCAGTGCTACACTACCCTAATTTTGAAAAGGAATTTATTGTACAAATGGATGCATCTCTTTCCGCTGTGGGAGCAGTTTTGTCCCAAAGGGTTAATGATAGAGATGAACACACAGTGTGTACTGCAGCTGGAGCCTGAATAGCCATGAACGTAATTATACTGTAACCAAGTGGGAGTGCTTAGCAGTGATTTACGCATATAAGCAATTCAGGTATATTTACATGGTGTAAATTTTAAAGTCATAATGGATCATGCCTCGTTACGCTGGTTGCAGAACCTTAAGGAGCCGTAGGGTCATCTAAATCAATGGGCCCTTAAACTACAGGCTTACAACTTCAAGATACCTCACAGACCAGGAGCAAAACACCAGAATGCTGTTTGCTTATTGAGGCTACCACCATTGCAGTTACAGCGGAACTGAGTGATATTATGTATGACAAAATGCTTAACGGAAAGTATAAGATGAGCCGCCACAAGTCATCAAGTTGTTGAATGAAATGCAAGCCAATACTTTCCAGTGGAATGGTTAGTTGTACAAGAAGATCTGCAACTCCACAGTAAACTTTCCACAACCCTTAATGCGGCCTAACATTATCATGAGCGCACATAAGGCAGTAGGGCATGGTGGTGTGCATAAGATGTTGGAATTATTGCGGCCTTGGTATTAAATGGAAAGCTTGAACTTCGATGAGCTTGATACTATCTCCTCCTGTCACCAGTGTAAGTGGAAAATCCGTTCCACTGGAAGACCTCATAACAGTTAGTGAAGCCACACTTTGCTTGGCATATGGTCTCCCTTGATATTGTTATTCCTCTGCCAACAGGAGCTAACTGGTCCAAGTATATCCTGGTGGCAATTGACCACTTGACCAGGTGGGTGAGGCGCGGGCCATTTGGGACCTGGGGCAGTTACTGTAATAAGTTTGTAATGGAGTGCATCATACACCGTCAACGCTGTCTGCAGTTATTCTTACCGACCAACTGCCCTAATTTTACCTCTCACATACTTCCCAAGTTGAATGAAATGATGGCCATCCTAGGGGTTCTAACAACCCCATATCACCCCAAGTCCAATGGAATGGTTGAGTGGGTCAATGAGACCCTGGTGAACATACTACGGAAGTTGGTAATGGATAGGCCCTCTGATTGGAGTACCCTCCTTTCTATAGCGGTGTTTGCCTACAACATTAGATACCATTCTGCCATGAGGAAAACCCATTCCAATTGCTTTATGGACAGCACCCAGATCTGCCTGAACTCCTATATGCTTGTGTAGAGGACACGGTGGAATGGATCCACAACGCTATTTAACCACCCTAATGAAGATGCTAATCAAATTACAAACTAATCTGTTCTCATTCAGCTTATCCAAGAAAATCAAAAACCAGGCTGCTGATAAGGTACGGCGAAGTGGTCTAGCACAATTCAAAGACAGAGAAATGGTTTCATTCCATAATCAACATGGTTTCAGGTGGAAACACAAGTTGGCCAGTATCTGGATTGGGCCATTCAAAGTTATTGAGAATATAGGTATGTATGTGTATAATATCAAGGACCTTGCTAGAGGTCAGATCATCAACTGAGTGCATACAAAATTCCTCCAGGTGTATAAGGAATAGGAGCCTCATTATCTAATCAAGGAGGGGGTAATGTCATGATTCCAAAATGACTGGATAAAAGCCCTAAGACTTTATGGCAGAACAGATGGAAACTGCCAAGTTTGATATGAGTTATGGCAATTTGAGCGCCTCAAAATGAGGCGATATTAAGTTGTTAGGGAAATCGCCTCAAATTAGATGATTGGAAAATTAATGAATAAAGAATTGGTGTAACCAATGAGATATGGCGAATTAATTTCTAAGTCATGAAAGCAGCATCATCTGTAGTCAAATCATAACAAGTGAGGGGAGACGATCAAGAAAGATTGAGTTGTTTTTAAATTTATTGCGGGGAAGGCTGACCATGGGATGGAAACTTCCAAATATGACTCAGGAAAGATAAACTTAGTACCAGGGAGGCACCCTCGGAGAAGAGATGCTATCTCTTGTTGCCAGCGGTAACACCACTTATGGGGAGGGGAGGAACGTGCGAAGGGGCCGTAGCCACTATTGAGCACGTGTGGAGGAAGGGGTCTGATTTGATGAACCAGACTGGGAACCAGAAGGAGACCAGCTGTCGGCGACGCGGTGGGAGATATCCAAACATCCACGCTTGAAAGTGGTCCACCAAATGAGACTGGAATCTGTGGACAGCTTCTGGGAGGGTGGGGATGGAGCCAGCGATGGCATCCAAGACAATCGTGTGGATAGTCCACATGGCGATTGTAACCTGAGCACGGAGGGAGGGTGGAAGGGGGAGGCCATTGATGAAGCAAACATATCTCTTGACAGACAGAAGGGATGCGTTTGATCCTGGCCCAGCAGACGTTGGACTTCGCGCCATATCACTTTAGAGGTGGGGCACTTCTCCAGGCGGTGGAACAGCGTTCCATACTGGCCACACACGACACAGGATGAGCGTAAAGTGTTAGAGCGCTCAGCTGTACGATACACCCGCCCCAGGCAGCGCCACACATGGGAGCGGACTTGAGGCTGCAACAGAGGATGGTGTGCGTATTTCCAGATAGTCTTTTGGGTCTCAGTGGAATAAGGGATGTCCATCATGTCCAGGTAGTCCACCCTGGATAGGACTTGGAGTCGAATGGGGATCACGCCATCATGGATGGGTAGCCCCTGTACCTCTTGTGTGAACTGAGGAGAGGGGCGGCCTCTTCAGGTTGTATGTCCACTAATACGAATTCTCCACCCTGCGCTTCGCATGGAGAGTAGGATTCGTTTGTAGTGGGTTTTAGTCCCGTGAGGGCCTGTGGCCAATGTGTGTGATGCGAGGTATTTCATCAGGGAGTGGGGTTTGATGGATTGTTGAGGCCCAAGGCTCAGGAGAAGTTGGAGCGGGCTGCGCGGGACCAGTGTTGGGATGGGAGTGTAGGAGCGGTGATGGCCGCGATCCAGGTGCCCAGGATCTTGGCAGCATGGGCTTTGAAGTCAAGCAGGCCCATGCCACCTTGATGATGAGGGCCAAACATGACCTCTAGCCGTACTGGTGGAGGGCGGCCTGACCAAAGTTATCCTTGCAGCAAAGCATACAGGGATTTGAAGAAGCTTGGGGAGAAGGGGATGGCGTGGGCTCCGAACCAGACTTTGGATAGGAGCATAGAGTTGGCAAGAACAACCCTGCCAGTGAGGGTAGTAGGGTGGGCTCTGAGAGAGGCGATTCGCTTTGTCACGTTGTCCAGTATATGGCACTCCATTACTGCTGACGCATATCTGCCTGCCTCCATCCACACGCCCAGATGGCGCACCGGTCCTATGGTAGGACGTGGAACGATGGGAGCACCAGTGGAGCGGTGTGTGTTGAGTTAGTAAGGCGTGGACGTGGGCGAGCAGATGGGCCGGGTTGGGAACTAATTGCTGGGGCCCAGCAGTTCTGAAACTGACCAAGGAGGATGATTTCGGTTTTGGAGGCGTTCAGTGCCGCGTTGCTTACCTGGGAATATTCCAGGATGAGGGCTTCAAGCGCGCATGCATCTTTGTTATTAGACACCCCCACCATGCAATCATCTGCAAATGCCATCATCTTGACTGGGGTTTGGCCTGGCAAATGGACCCCAGTGAGTTGGGCATTCACATTTCGCAGTAGTGGGTCAAGGCTTAAGTTTTATAAGAGTGGGCTGAGGGGGTCCCCTTGTCGCAGGCCCCTTTAAGGGCGGACTACTTCCGTTAGGAAGCCTGGGCCACGCACTGCCATTGTCGCAGATTCCATGAGCATCATCACCAGTTTATGAAGCGGGGGTAGGCGGAATTGATGGAGGCAGGCCCTAAGGTATTCCTAGTTTACTCTATCATAGGCCTTTTGTTGGTCTAAGAATACAAGTGCCCCAGAGGCTGTGGACTGACATTAGCCACAGAGTGCACATTATCCCAAATCGACCTTCTGGGGATGAAACTGAATTGTTCTGGGGAGATGGTGGCAGATGCTACAATCCCTAAACGGTTAGCCATGATTTTTGTTAAAATTTTGGTGTCTGTGTTTGTTAGAGAAATGGGGCGCCAGTTGGCTAAGTCAAGCTTATCCCCTTTCTTGAAGAGTGTGACAGTATAGGCCTCATGTCCTCCTGGTAGGAGGCGCGTTTACAACAGGCTTTGGTTAAGTGAGGCTAACAGCAATGGGAAATTATATTTTAAAATATTTTTTGTAGAACTCATATGGAATGCCATCTAGACCTGGGCATTTTTGGTTTGGTGCACCGCAAATGGCTGTCCATAATTTGTTCAGAGTACTTAAATTCATTATTTCCGGGTATCAGAAAATGGTGCAGATATGAGCTCAGTTAAGAAATTCCACCATTTCAGCTGGCTGAATTGGTTCAGCTCAGTATAACTTGGAGTAATATTTTTACATTTCGATTGCCACTTCAGCCAGTGTGTCCGCAATGGAATTATCCGATCTTCACACCTGTGTGCAGGCCACGCTCTGGCGTGGTGCAAAATTTTTTTAAAGAAGTATGTGGTGCACTTGTCGCCTTTAGTGATGCGTGTGGCCCTGTATTAGACACAAACCTGATGTTTGTGTTGCCTTTTGAGTGCGTTGAGGTGGGCGGCTGCCTCCGCCCACTTCTGGCCCCATGCAGGGCTGTATCCTGTGGCTGTAATGTTGGACTCCAAGTGTGCCAATTCCGCCAGAGCACACAAGATAACCACCAATGTGGCTCGTGAGCATCTGGAGGAGAGACGGCGATAGTGGCAGATGGTGTCCTCTTTGAAAGTTGCCCATGTGGAAATGGGGTCTGCACAAAATGGTGCAACAAACAATTTCGCCAAAGTTGCCTCTTCCACCCACATGGAAAATCCTGGCAACGCGAGCTCGGGGGGGGGCAGATTTTGCACCAATGTGGGGCCTTTGCAACTGTGATGGGTAAGTGGTATGTTGTTGAGACCATTCGGTGGTAAGAGAATTCCATTTTCATTGTTTTGAAGTAGGAGATGTGGGGTTGGAATTTCGCTGGCATTAGAATAAGGTCAATGCGGGTCATGGACCTTAATTGGCCATTGTGGACGTGGGGATGCGTAATGTTTTCGAGCAGTGGGGCATGTCACAGCAGCGCATCCATTAACCCAAGGGTGGGTTTTAGAACGCGTAGTTCTATGTGACCCTGTGGGGCTTGGGGTGAGGGCGGCCACTAGTCCGTTGGTGAGGTTAGCCAACAGTTCATGTCGCCAACTAGGAAAGAATCAGGGGGTAGCGGGAGGGATTTGACCAATGAATAAAATTCCTGATGCTCGTGTGCACCATTTGGGGCGTAGATGTTGACGATTGTGTGTGCAACGTCAGCCCACGAGAAAGGTGACAATGAGCACTCAGCCATTTAGGAATGTTTCTGAGGATGTGAATTTGAAAAAATTATTTTTCTGAATTAGCACCCCACAGTGCTTCGACCAAAAGGATAGGGATGGGAGGAGCATTGTTTTCCAAGCTTCCTCAGAACCTTGTGGACAGTGGGACTCCTGGATGGCCAGGATATCCACGGGTAAATTGTGTTGTAAAAAACTCAGTTTCCTATCCCAGGATGGGGAGGCCTTGAGTCCGGCGATATTCAGCGTCCCTAGAGTGAAGGTTTCCCCCATTGCACCTTAGGTGTGAGGGGTGGGCCCCCAGGCCCACCAGCCTCTTCAAGGTCCCCACGGGCTTTCACAGCAGCGCGGGTGTTAGCAGCAATGCTATTGGGGCTTTTGTTAATTTTTGCAGAAAGAGTCGCATTGGCTTTGGCCTTCACTTTTTGTTTTCCTGATGTCAGACGAATTTTTTGTGGTGTGGATAAGTTTGGTGCACCGTTGAGCGGGGCAAATTTTTTTTTTCAGTTGGGATAGTTCTTAAGTCAGTTTTGACTGGAGCTTGGGTGCAGCAATTGGGTGAGATCAAATCTCCCATCGGATCCTCAGATTGAGTGGCCTGCTTGGCATGGGCCTCCCAATCTGATTGGGTGATGGATTCCTGAGTCACTTCCACCGCGAAGGTCTCCATGTCCTCCTGGCGTTGTGAGTGTGGGATGGTGGTGGTGGCCTTGGCCGCGGCCCTATGGGCCTGCTTGGCCTTCTTCCGCTCCTGTGGGGAGATGGGCTTTACCAATAGGTAGCAGACTTGTGCTCCCCACGGGAAAGCCTCCTTGGTGCTTGTGGTTGGTTTGTAGTGCGCCTCTCCGCTGGCCATGGCCGCTGAGGGGTGCTCTTGGAATGTGACGCCCTCCTTGATGGGGCATGCATGTGCCTTATGGCTGAACTCATCACAGTGGGTGCAAATGGGGGGCGCGCTGTCCACAGTTACCCAGAATGGGTGGGTGGTATGCCCTGCGATGTCAATAAAGGTGGAGTGCAGTATCTGGGTTAGGTCTTTCACGATCTCCTCAGTTGGGGTCAGAACTGCGATGGCTTTGCCAGTGCACAGGTGTGGCATCAGTGTGAAATGTTGCATTTCGAAAGATTGTATTTCACTGTATATGGCGAGACCATCTTTCAGGTGTTGCTCCAAAATGTCACGTTTTACCGTAGTAGGCAAAAAGTCAAACGTGAGGAAAATTTGGTTTGATTTTGTCCATCTGGTGCATTTGGTTTTGATGACCCATTGCCCTTCAGGGAGGTCAACCACTATGCACACCGCTGCAGCCTCATCTGCTGCTATTTTTCTAAAACCTAGGTCCAGCCAACCGCATGACATAAATTGAGGTGCAACGTATACTGCAGTCGGGAAAATTTTGTGTACATCTTCACAAAATTTTTCCCATAAGGCCATTTTTTGGATGTCCAGATACACATGGACTCCGAATTCCACCAATGAAAGTGGCTGGGAGTGTGGCGTGTTGATGTACTGGTTGCATCGTGCTTGCCACGCGAGTATCTACAGGGAAATTGTGACCGCCAGTTTTTTTTGATTTTTTTCTATTTTGCCAGATTCTCCGGGGCGTTTTCAAATGTTAGAGGCCGCAGGCCTTCCGTCTGCTCCTCTTGCCTTGCTTGCCCAACTGCTCCCAGACATGGGCGCAGACTAATCTCCTCTGTGAGATTATCAAACTAGATTTAGTCTCGAATTGAATAGGTTGCAAAAGTGTTTGCAACGAGAAAAGAAAGTTGAAAGATTGAGTTGTTAATAGTTTAGAAAAGTGGAAAAGCAAGGATCTGCTGTAGTTATAATATTAATAAAAAGAGTATATTGGGAGCAAGTGCTCCATACTCATTAAATAGAGTTTATTTCTTTTGTCACAAGGACACTGATCCTCATATTGGTAGTCTTATTGCTCAGTGGGTTGAACCCTGTGCAAAATTGCTTCCGGCATATCTCAACTATAACGCCAATTTTAAACAATAAATATAACTTTTTATTAGAAGTTATTTATTAGATAATGGTCATTAGTCAAGGCGCCAGTATTTATACCTTTAAGGCATCTCCTGGCCACATTCCAGCCCCAAATTTTAAACAGATATTTTACCACCTCAGTTTGGCCTTTGAACTGATACAACTGAAACCTTTTCATAGGTTTATTGGTGGCAAAATACTTCATATTTGGGAGGATTTCAAGTAAAAAATTGCGATAAAAGCATGCAAAATTGTCCTAGGTTCTTCTGGATTTCAGTTGTGTCATACTGCTGATATGGTACAAATCCTGTGAATCTTTGGCATCAATTGAAGTAAATGACTCACCCCTAATTGGGACATCAGCAAGCCTCTACCTCAATAGCAGTAGGTAACCCCTTTCAGGTGGGTCATGCAAGTGTATTGTGCTGAGCTACGCGGATTGACATGATTTTCACTAAAAGGTGGGAAATGAATACGTTTTTCATTTGTCTAAAGTCATTGGGATTTTCATACGTTAACTTTGGGTCAGTCCTAGATTATTTTGTATAGAATTAAATTGATTGTGTTCCCAATAATTGTGACCAGTTGCCGAGATTTGAAACTTAGGCAATCAGCCATAATATGTGAGCATGTTTGGTCAAGCGCTCTGATAAATTCTTGATTGAATTGACAATGATATATTCGGCTGAATACTATAATTGCAATAAGCTTTATAATGATAATATAGGTGTTAGCTTAAGCGTTAAAAGGGTAATCAGCCCAATCTGATGGTTGTAAAAAGTTTTTTTTTCATTTCAGCCACCAGAATCTGACATTTCCCCCCTCTTGACTCAAACATAAGCCCTAAGATTCCCTATTAGCCTATGTTGGTCTGTTATCATCAGGCTGAATGCCCAATGAGCATGGAGTTGAGTTTTCTGGTTGGTAACTTTTGCCTGAACGCCCAATGAGTCTAAAGTTTGACAGCCCAAGTGCCCGTCATATTGAAGTTGCACCCTCTTCCTAACCTCAAGTATGAACTAAAATATTAATTAGAATAAAACTATTATGAATATATTTTGGTTTTATTTTTTTGTTTTTGTTTTGTTTTTTGTCACCCTTTTCTTAATCATCTCGCTTATTAAACCTTCTTAGGAATTTTGCATGGACTCAGTTGTATATGGCTGGTCCTAATATCCTTGATTGTGTATATGAACTTAGATGTTTTGCTCATTCATTTTGATTGGCCCAACCCAGATGCAATCTAACTTCTGCATTTGGCCTGATCCATGGGTGTTACAAAATAGAACTTCATCATTAACTTCAAATTTGGCCAGTGTGTAGAAATATTCTAAGTCATTTTGATGTTGGGCCTTTTTCTCAGTAAAACTGTTGTCAAAGGCTTGATCTTGTAGCTTTATTAAGGCATCTGCAAGCTTCTCAACTTACTGAGGGCGGGTGTTTTTGCCATGTCCTCTAGGCTGAATATAGTAGCGTTGGTAGGTCCGGGTGTCTTCAATATAATACTTGAAATGGAGACATCCTGGTTGATGAATTGTAGGATATTGTAGGCAAAGACTGCCAAACTTAGATAAATACTTCATTCAGATGGTCTGGCTGAGGTTAATTTCCAGATAATGTTCACCAACGTCCCGTTTGCATTCTCAACAGTCCCATTAAAATTTGGGGTGATAGGTAGCAGAAAGCACACCTCATACTCCCATTATTTGGTTTAGCTTGGCAAGGACAAAGGTGGTAAAGTTGGTTCCTTTATTGGTCAGAATAACCTGGGGGCATTTTGTTTGTTGATGATGTAATCAAGTATGAACTTGGCAGTGGTTGCTGCTCCAGCTTCCCAAATGGCCTTAGCCTCGACCCATTTGGTCAAGTGGTCAATGGCTACGATTATGTACTTGGCCTTTGTATTGCTTATGAAGTGGGCCAACAACATCAATAGATACAGTTTATCAGGCAAAGTTGGGCAGAACAAGCTGGTAAGATGTGCTTTTTCGGAATGGTTTTTCGCCTTGGCACTCTGCACAGTATTCCAGCGTTTCTTGGATGTCAAAATTCATTGACTCCCAGGAGTAGAATTGCTTTAGATGCTCTTTCATCTTCTTGACTCCGCGATGCCCTATGGCCTTATGCACTGCCATTTAATATGTCAGTTTGGGCTGATGGTCTTGAAAAAATATACTTTTTGTCTTTAACAGTCTTTGTAAAGTGTACCGTTTTTGATGGTTGTATTTTTTCATAGATCTGATAAATTTTTGGACATATCCTAGATCACCTTGATACTCTTCACTATTCATTTTCATAAACAACTCATTAAAGCCCAACTAAGCTTTGCGATGGTGGGTAGTCAGTAGACAGTTGGCATTCTGGTGGTTTGCCTCAGCTTGATGATCAATGGTTTAGTCATAAGCTTGGAGCTTTAATGCCCAGCGGGCTAAGCATCCCTCATGTTCTCTTAAGTTGTTTAACCATCTTAGGGAAGCATGATTGGTGAAAACTTTGAAATGAGTGTCATGAAGGTATCCCAGAATTGCTTGCAAGCATATATGACAGCTAAGCATTCTGATTCTGCCACTGTGTAGTTTCTTTTATGAAAGTTTAAGGTCCAACTAGTGAAGGCAACTGGGTGTTCTTCACCGTCCTCTCCAACTTTAGATAAAAAGCCCCCACCGCTGTTCAGGATGCATCAGTTTGGACGATAAATTCGTGATAAAAGTCCAGGCATTGAAGAACAGGCATGCTTAATAGGGCCAATCGGTGTTGGTCAAATGCATCCTGGCAAGCTGGAGTCCAGTTGAATGGGACCTTATCTGAGTAAATAGAAAAGCGACTCTCCAAGTTGTGCAAAGTTGGCAAAAAAATTGGCAAGAGTACCTGATCATGCCTAGAAATACTTGAATATCACGCTTGTACTTGGGCCATTTCATTTTGGAGAAGGCATCCATCATAGAGGGTTGGGGCCAAAGACCCACTTTATCAATCACAAATCTGAGGTGTTCTATTTGGTCTTTGAAAGACTGACATTTTCTGGGCTTGATTTTAAGTTTGCAGCAGCTAGCCTTTTGAAAACCTCCTCTAAGTGTTCCAGGTGGTCGTTAAAAGCTCGGCTAAAAACATTGATATCATCAAGGTACACTAGTACACATTATAATATTAAATCTCCCAAAATTGTGTCCATTGCCTGTTAGAATAGAGCCAGGGCATTGCAGAGCCCTTGAG
The DNA here is from genome assembly GCA_022478985.1 of Massospora cicadina. NCBI lineage: Eukaryota > Fungi > Entomophthoromycota > Entomophthoromycetes > Entomophthorales > Entomophthoraceae > Massospora > Massospora cicadina. Next base: position 4,305 of record JAKSZP010014648.1, on the reverse strand, counting down.
GCATCCTTGTCAGCTGGAATAGGCCCTCTTGGGTTATAATTGCACATTTCTCACGCTCCTTTTTGGGAAGATCTATTTGCAAATATCTGCTGATAAGGTCCATTGCTGAGAAGAACTTTGCGCCCCTAGCCTATCAAAGGCATCATCGATTCATGACAGTAGGTACAAGTCTTTATTTGTGATGTTGTTTAACTTTTGATAGTCAATGACTACTGGGTTGCTTTCATCCTTCTGAATCACTATTGAAATTGGTGCTGCCCATGACTTTTTGAAGGGACTAGCATGCCACAATCGAAGAGTTCCTTAATCTCCTTAGATACTGCTTCTTCTGATGATTTCGAGCATCTAATCAAGCATAATTGAATAGTTTCATGATCTCCAGTATCAATTTTGTGGGTGACACCATCAGCACATTCCAAGTCAAATCGTCTTGTGCAAATATTTACTGATATTTAGAGAATAACTCCTGATTTTGGCCTTTCTCAGAGTTGGTCAGGTTGCTTAAATTGGCCATAGTGAAAACATTATTTATGCTGAGTTGGTCCTTATTGAGGAGCCCTAATTCAACAAAAGTTCCAAGCTCATGGAATGAGTGAATCTCCGTGGTAGGGAACAGATGCAGAAAAGCGATTGTTTCGTCTTGCTTGATCAATATGGGCCAATTTTCAGATTTGCACATAAGATATGTATTTCTCCGTGGCCCAAAAATGATAATACCAGGGGCAATGTTTAGTTCAAATTGAGATTTAAACCATGGTTTATTTAATACAACTTAAAATCTTTTAGGATATTAATTTTTAGTCCTGTCAGTATGATTACTTTTTTTCCAGATGGTATAGTGATGGTCTGATTTGGCTGAACTGGAATTCCATTTGACTATTTAATCTGAGTGGGAAGTGGTTTTATCTTTGACTGAGGTTTGTAATACTCAATCAGGATGACTTCATACTTGTAAACCAGATTTATGAATAGGTGGGGTTTTTTTCTCAACTGCCTTATCATGGATATAGTAAAGTGGAATAGCCTGGCCAAGGATGGTGAAGTTTTGTTTTTGATTGGTAACAACTCCATATCTTCTTAGGAAATCAGTCCTGATAGGAAATCATAGTTTGTATGTGGAAATACTATGGCAGGTGCTGTTACTACAATGGATCCAAATCTGAGTGGTAGGGTACTGTAGGCGCCCAGCGATTTGGATGTATGCTCTCCAGCTGTTCCATATTCCTGACAGTGGGAAACATTGGGCCAAATTTCATTTTTTAGCCAACTTTTTGCTGACTGTATTGATAGGAGCACCACTATCATCAATGGCCCAAACACACACCTTGTTTACCGCTATGTCCACATAAGTACATTCAGAGTAGTTTTCAGAAGTATTTATTGTATGAATGCTGTAATTGCAGCCCGATTCCAGGTGTGATTTCAGGCTTGAGAAAATATCTGGGAGGTTATCTGCTTAAGTCTTCATGAGAATGGCTACTTGAACGTTGTTAAAATTAGGTAGGTCAGTCTAACATCTGATTTGAGGTCTAAACCCAGATCAATAATCTGCTTTGTGTAGGGTTTTGATACTTCAACTCAGGCATCTTTGGTAAATTTTAAGGGTTTGGTTGCTTTGCTGTAGCCTGAGTAGTGACCATCATGACATCATTAGACACGATATGGTTGAGGTTATCTTTAGCAACATCTTTGGCCCTGAAGAGCTCATCAGGGTCAGGTGGAATGGTTTGAAAAGTGGCGGAGTTAGAGCATTCCGCCTCTACTCCACCTGCTCTTTTCCCGCCTCATTGTCACTGGTGATTTCTAAAGCAAAGATGACCCCATGCTTTTTGTTGGACCGTCTGAAGCGTTGTCTAGCAAAATGACCTTGCTGACCACAATTGTGGCAAGTAATTTGGCTCTGTTTGCTGTTTTTTGCTCAAATTTTTGGTTTATAGTTCGGAATTTTTTTCCCTGGTTGGACATAGTGTTGCTTTTTGGGCTTAAAAAATCGGGATTATTGCTGATCTTTGGCCCAATCAGTAGTATTGAAATTACGAGAACTGCCTCTCAAATAATTGGTAAGCTCTTGGATTTTCAAGCTTTCATTGAATGCAGGCAGAGTGACATTGTGCAGTTCACGGAAGGGCATAATTGCATGCTCCATTGCAATCTTGGAGTCAAACTTATCTATTGCATTGCACCCATGCAGAACTTGGGCCTCATGGAAGAATCTACCCGCAAATTTCTTTGTGATCTCATTCTGTTTCAATTCAATATTAAAAGCTCTCTTTTTGGATTTCTAATTTCTCAGATCCTCAAAACTATTTTGTTATTGCAATTTTGGCATCCATATAGGATCAATTGTCACCCAAATAGGGCATAACGAGTCACAGCTATGGGCATTGAATATGTTATTCAGTGTCAATCCTTTTGCATGGTCTGATGCTCCTCTCATTACTTTTTCAAATAATTTGAGGAAAGAGTGAGCGTTTCTACCTTATCAAACTTTGATAAATCCAGTGGTACAAAAGTCATCTTTCCCTATTTTGGGCATAGGAGTTGTACTTCTTCTGGAACGTCTTGGTGTATCATCGCCCATAATCAGCCCTCTTTCCCGTTGGGAAGTATCTGGAGTTGGGATTAATGCTAAGACAATAGGCATAGAATGGATGTTCAAAAAATCAGTTTCTGCATCGGTGTCAACTTCCAATGATTTGATTTCATGATTTTGCTCTGAACTACTGGATTCTGACGCCTGAATTTGGCCCTTAGTTACTTTTCCAGTTTGTTTTTTGGCCGTATAAGCGGAGTTTTTTCCTATTTCTCTTTTTTGAAGTTGTACGAGCACAGGCAGCTCTGCTTTTTTGGGATTCAAATTCTTTTTTAAGGCTGTCGTACTCCTCTTTGAATAAAGCTTGGTTGATTCTTATGCTTTTTATATCTTTGTCCATACTATCTCCTTGGGATTTTGAAGTTGATAGCTGCATTACGTGTTCCCAACTTTCCTGAGTAATTTCAGTGTTTCTGGCCTGCAATCTCGACACTACAGTCCAAAGTTTAGAAAGTTCCTCCTTGATTTGGGCATCCATTTCATTCCTATTTGGGACAACTGGCTTTGCTGCACTATCCCCGAAGTTTTTGTTGATAGTATCCAGCTTGTCCTGAACATAGTCTTTAAAGTCGTCAACTTTTGCATTTAACTCCAGGTGATTTCTTTGGACCAAAATGACATGTATGGTAAGTCGTTCGGATTGAGACAATAGGTAATCTGAAAGGCTTTCCAGTTTTTGACAGCAGTTATTCATGGTTTGTACCCATTCTTTGATAACCCATGATGCGCCAGAACTTCTGCGGCTATCTTTGGAATACCTTCATTCAGAAGCTCTTCAAGAGTGTTAATCTCCCATGAGCTTCACTGGAAAGTCTGTATTCTAAACAATTTCAATTGGATCTCAACAGAGGTGGACTTTAGCTTGTCCAGTAGAGCATTTCAGGAAGATTGTTCCTTCCCTTGCACACGGTAGATTTCCATGATTTCCAGATTTTCCAAGCAAGAATTTGCTGGGTATGCTTAATTATGGGTTGGACAAAGTTAAACAAGAATTCATTAGTTTCTTACTGTCTGTGAGATGTCTGGCAAGAGATGCCATGGTAGCGTTACAGTACTTCATATATATCTTCATCTTGAGTGCCTGATCCTTAAGGTAGTAGAGCAGTCCTAAGGAGGGATTGATTTGTGAAGTACCAATCCTAAAACCCTGATATAGGGCTTCCAGCATAGCTTTTACACTTGAAGATGTGGTATCAATTGGGCTGGTTGTATCTGCATGAGCTCCCTCCACTGTGATAAGATCCTTGTAGTAGGAGGTACCCACCATAGATCTGTGGCGGCTGGTATTAAAATAATCAGAGATTTCTTTTGTCGATGGTTTCCATCTCGTTGTCACTTTCTTTTCTGGAAAATTCTGCCAGGAATTGGTCAAGGGAATCGATTTTGAAGAATGTAACCAGTTTTGAGTGAGCACCAATAAGAAAATCTGAGGATTGCTCGCTTGTGTACTATTTTCTTGCATGTCTATTTGGGCCAAAGTTCCAATGATTGATCCTCAGTAGTGCATGTAGCTTACAGTATTTGGATCGTTCAAAAAATCACTAGGCCTACTAAATTTGCGTCAACTCTTCCAGCTGATTTCAGGCATAATTTTCCCTTTGTGTTTGGGAACTTCTTCCAAGGCAGGCTTCAATAAAAACTGGGAATTTGGTCTTTCCAGTTTTTAAACACTTTTCCAAGTTTAGGATTCAGATAATAACCAGGTAAAAAAT